>JAKCPI010026289.1:0-81139 GCA_023213315.1 Euborellia annulipes | reverse complement strand
AAGATCAATTTTCTAAATGATTGCTAGCTAGTTTTATAAATCAAATAATAATATTTAGAAGATTCTGGGCCATTTGGATACCAAATGGCTTAAATAAAAATGCCTGGACCTCAATATATATATTCGAGTATCGTTTAAAGTCTTAAATGGCCTAATTTTAAATGAGAAAAAAGTGTAAGTGTTAATAAAAAAAAAAAAAGATTGGATTAGGGGTTGAAAAATTGAAAAAAATGTTTTTTAAATTTATTTTAGCTAAATCGAAGCCAAATAAATAGAAAACATTCAAAAAATAGTGTTGATTATTATTTTGATTAGGGGGGGGGGGACGAAGGGTTGATTATTTAAGAAAGGCCTTGGAATATTCCAAATCACTTGTTGACATTCTTTTCCATCTCTAAAAATAGTTAGATTAGAACAAAAGGTATTTTTTTTACTTTTAATAAAAAGGGAATTGTTATTTTCATCTAACTGGTTTATTCCTATACGAAGAGAGAGAGAGACAAGTCTCGTTCAGTCGAGCGAGTTGCCGGGCGGCAGGCGCTGCTCATTTTTTTTGTGTTTAAAGTGAATCAAAGTGAATAATTAATATAGTGTAACCCACCCTGAGCTCACCGTCAACCATCACACCCTCTTGAGAGTCTTATTAAAGGTATTATTATGCATTTTATTGAAAAAAAAATGATAGAAACAAATAATTTGTCTTCGAAAAACGATTCTTTTGAATATGAAATTAAATATTTTGTATTTCACTAAGGGTAGAGGGTGAATATAAGCTGTTGAAATGGGGAGGGGGAGAGTAGGTGTCATTGAAAAAAAAATTAGTTTTTTATTTATTTATTTTTTTAAACACACACTTTTTTCTCACACACACATTCACACAGTGTTTTCGACAACTCAGGCCATATAAGACTTTATACGATAACCGTTATTAATTAATAATATACATATTGGGGGTCCAGGCATTCTTATTTAAGCCATTTGGTATCCAAATCGGACCCGCGGCGTTCGGTATAGTCTATATTTTTGTTAATCAAATTTCCTTAATATACTTTTACACAGGGGTGGATTAAGGGTTGAAAATTAAAATAAAATAAAAATTAAAATAATTATTTATAAATGTATTCAAATTATTTTGCGAGTAATTTCGCGGTGAAGGCTCGCATTTCCTTAAAGGGGAGGTATGAAGACATTAAGCAGGGGGTTAATGCCCCATCCCCTATAATGCATAAAGATGTTAATGTTTTTTTAATACTTTTACTAAAAAATAAGGGCATTCCGTTTGAGTTAAAATTTATAATCAATATTTAAAAAATATTATAGTAGGATAGAAACATTTTAATGTCATTCTAAAATTTCTTATTACTGGGGCGGAATTAATTTTTGAAGATTTCGAAACTCTTATAAACAGATAATAATAAACTTCGAATCGGGAATCCATTGAATCCCTTTCAGAATATTGTAGGGATTTTTTCATTAGGTAGAAAAGTAAGATATTAGTCCACTTAGAATTTTACTAGGCTGAGTTTCCGCATCTTTTTATATATAGAACTAATCTCAATCAGTATTTGAATTTTTTACTTTCCCTTACCTATATGTATAAGTTAATATACATATATAGGCCTATAGAGAGAAAGTATTGGATTCATGTCAAAAATTCGATGTCGAGATTTTGATGGATCTTCTCGTTTTGAGGTCCCCTGATTTCAAAAAAGTGGTTTTCGCTACATGGTCTGTCTGGGTGTCTATTTGGGTTCAATTTAAAGCATGAAGGAATTGAACTAGGAGGTTGAAATTTTAAATTTAAGTTAGGCACCCCCCTAGGGCGTGAAAATAAGATTTGAGAAAAATATTTTTCTTCAGGAATGAAAGTTAGAAAAAACGAAGCCAGAATTTTTTCTTTAAAAATATATTTTAACAGCTGACGTTTCGGCTTTTTTCAAAGCCATCCTCGGAGCTGTTAGTGGTCATCCAAGACTTTGACCAAGGCCGAAACGTAAGCTTTTAAAATATATTTTTAAAGAAAAAATTCTAGCTTCGTTTTTTCTAACTTTCATTCCTGATACAAATTCCACCAGCCAATACCCTTATAACAGCGTTTTCCAAACTGTGAGGCGCGCCTCCCTAGCAAGGGCGGATACAAGGGGGGAGTAAAAGTGTAATTACCCCCTCCCCCCCCCCGAGATTTGAAAAAAAAAATACTTTTTTTTACAAAAAAATTTATTTTTAATTGCTCTCGAAGATCGGTGACATTTATTTTTAATTTTATATAAATTTATATTTTCTTTGTTTTTGTATTATTTTATAAAATGGGGTTGGGAGGGGGAGGCGTCATAAGATTAATTATTTTTAAGGGAGGCGTAGTAACAAAAAGTTTGGAAACCACTGACTTAGACAATCTCATTTGAGTCAGTTCATATAAGTCCGACCATTTTATTTTATTAGGAATCTTCTCAATAAATTATTTTTCTCATCCATATTTTTCACATTTGTTTTCTTCGTATCAATCGATTTTGTATCTAAAATACAATAAATAAACTAAAATTGCAATATTTGTTTAGATGGTTGGTTCACTATTAAATTCTTCTAAAGTAAAACATTCAGATAAAAATTGTTTTATATGTAAATTTGGATCCTCCATTTTTGATTTATCTTGATTACATGGACCGGTGTCATAAATAATTCGTCGTCCCTGACCTGGCAATTGTAATAATAATAAAAAAAATAGGTTGGAATTTTTTTTTTAAATTGATGCCATTCATCTCAAGGCAAAATAAAAAAACTTTACATTTAATTTTGATTCTAATTAAAATTTTACTAATTCCTCTAACCTTGTATTTAGGAATTAAGAAAAAATAATAGAATTTGTAAATTTAATAATAGTTATTGATTATGTTAAGAAATTTTTTTTTTGCTACGAACTTCCTATTTATTTATTGCAACACTAAAGAAAATAAAAATTAAGTCTATTGTCTTGTCTATGTGTATAAATTAAGTAAACGCGATAATTCTGGCCGGGGGAGGTTTCTCTTCCTACTTTATCTCTTTTGCAATTCGTTGTCACTAAATAAATGCGATAATTTTTTTCATTCTACTAAGAAGTATAGAAAGTATTTTTCTTTTGATAAAATTATATGTCCAAAGATGTCTTATATCCTTATTTCAATCTCTTTCATCGTACCAACCATAAAATAAGGGTGCCTTTTCTTTTAATAATTTTATAGTTAAAAAAATCTAAATTTATTAATTTAACTTTTTTTAAAATTATATTCATAATATTAAAAATAATTTTTCAAGTACAAGATACTTCATAAGATACTAATAAGATGAACCGTACAGCCAGGAATTTAGTCTCTACGAAATGAAGCTTTCTTGGCTGCCCGTTCCTTTTTCTATTGTTAAAATCCAAATGGCTTAAATTAAATCATCGGAATGCCTGGGGTCCGAACCCGCGACCCATGGCATAGAAGGCTAGCACGCTAGCAACTATACCAAGGCCCGACGCCATTTGTTTATTTAATTTTTTTGAAACAGCGGGCTCCCTCACAACATTTGTTTGATTCATTTGTTGTTGTTAATTGTTATTTCTTTAAACACGTCCCTGGGCTTGGTTTAGGGGTTATCGTGCGACTCTTGTATACCAAGGGTCGCGGGTTCGATGATTTTATTTAAGTCATTTGGATACCAAATAAGAATGCCTGGATCTCAAATAAATATATATTATAAAAATACGGTTATCGTTTAAAGTCTTATATGGCCTAAGTTGCCGAAAAGACTGTGTGAATGTTTGTGTGAGTGTAATGAGAAAAAAGTGTGAGTGTATTTTTAATAAATTAAATGAATTAAAATTCTTTCAACACAATTGTTTACATTTACGTATCATATCAAATGCCTTTATCTTTTCATTCAAGGCAATAAAAAAACCACTAACATCTATCTGCTCAATTTATAATTTTCTTCGACATCTTGAGCATTTGTTTTAAACTTCCAACTGAGGGGGGGCAATTTAGGGTATATACTATTTACGTATATTTCATTGATTGATCGGTTTTGATCAATTCCGATATCAACCCCTGAGACCACGGGTTTGCTCTTCTCTGTTGCCAGACCCCCCCCCCCTCCGACCTTTTAGACACCGAACGAAATATTTATTACGACATTTAACATTTTTGGTTACTGAACTACTATGTTTTAAAGTTCCTTTAGAGTAACAATAAAAATACTCGTAAAACAAAAAAAATACTTTTATAAACTTTCTATCCTTTCTATCTAAAAATTTTGAAATTTTAAAAAATACCAATACTATAATTATAACATCTTGTCAGGTTTATGTACTAGATTATAATCTTCTTTATTCTTATTATTTATGGTCTATTGTTTTTCTTTATACAGAATGATTTTGTGTGCTATTTAATAATGAAATCTCTTATTATTATTTATTCATCATTTTTGACAAGTGCTGAACTTAACAATCAGCTGTTTCCTTCAAATTTAAATTTATTTTTAGTATTTTACTTTCCCTGACAATCCATGGTAGTTGATAAATATTACCGTATAAGCTTATACATATTTTACAAGATGTGAATTTTATAGCTGGATAATGTTAATGTGTAAAGAGAAGAATTACAGTTAGATATTATTTCATTTATTAGGCATTATGCGGGCTGTCAATATAGGCATATAATCTAATAGTCAAGCCAATTGTAAGTCTATAAAAACAGTCCGCAAGCTCTGAGGATGGTCTTAACCAAGATCGAAACGTCGCTATAGAGGGACTAATAATGAAATAATATCTAGCTGCCATTCCTTTCTTTACACATTAGGCTATACATATTTTAATTCATTGAAGAAGTTAAAATAACACGTCAGTATCAAACCTTTAGAAGAGTAAAAAAAAAAAATTGATTTAAACCCCAAACAAAAATATTCCTTATTAAAAATTTGTTGCTAAATATTTGTTATCAGTCTCTTTTGAATTATATACTCTTATCATTGATGCGTAAAGATTTTCGATCTCTCTAGGACTTGGGCTGGAGTTCTTGAGTTTGATTTCTAGATAACCTTATGGCAAAATCAAGCTATCCAACATCACAAATTTTTATTTAATTTTTTTTTTTTTTTTTGTTAAAGACTATGTGCAAATTAGAATGGCTGATTATTGTGCAATACACACATTGAAGAACCAGGCTCTTAAACAAGCCCAAATGGGTCGTTTATATAAGGCCAAGGGAAACGAGTTTAAAAATATAAAAAATAGCAAAATCCGGGTAAACTGGGAGTTTTTGAAAAATCATGTTTGATTTTATGCGTGAAGGGGTGGCACTATTATATAATATTCCAAATGAAACGATTAAAAATAATTTAAAGTTTATACATGTAGAGATAATACACTTGGGTGCTTTTGCTTGTTCAGCGATAATAACTAAGCAGAATTTTTGCAATATCCTTTCACACAATGAAAGAGAGAAAATAGTTCAAACCTTTATCTCTTATCATAGTTTTTTTTATTTATCATTTGAAAGCCGAAATTTGTTAATTCATATCATCTCTTAACTTGGGAAGTAGACAAAGAACAAATTATTTGATTTTGATATAAAAGATCTTAGGTTATTTGGACTTTACTCGTACTTATTATTAATTACGATATATCTTGAGGTCCATGCTTATTTATTTATACCATTTGGTATCCAAATTTAAATAAATTTCATCGGACTGCCTGGAATCCGAACCCACTCTCCTTCACTTTTAAATTATTGTCAACATCTCGAACCTTTCGGCCGCGGGGAGGAGGTAAAAAGAAAATTAATTATATTTAAAAAAAAAGAAGAAAATTTCTTTCTTGTATTTTTGTGTAGGGTGTAAATATATAAATGAATTAGCAAGGGACCGATTTCTTTATTCATGGTCAAGGAACCTTTAAAAATGAATAGCGATCTGTTCCGGGACCCTCACACTTGCAAAAATGTCGTTCAAAATTTTGGACAAAATATTGAACTAGATTTTTGTGGAAAATTTTGAATGGTCGTGGAGCCCTCACACAACACAAAAATTTTATAAAAAATTTCATTTTAGCCTTCGGGCCTTGGTGCAGTGGGTAGCGTAGTGGCTTTTTATACCAAGGGTTCGTCCGTCTCATGCGACAATTTATTTCAATTGGATTGGGTACCAATCCAGGTGAAATAGAGGCGGGTCTAAAGGTCTAAATGGCCTTAGCTGTCGAAAAAGACCTTAAATGAATTTAAAAAAAAAAAAATTCTTTCTCTTAGCTAATACATTCTTCATAGAATATATTTTTTTTTGGAATTTAGGGCGGGGGTAGGCCCACACATTACACCCTTTCTCCCTTCTCCCCTTCTGGCTACGGCCCTGTTAGATATATCCCTCGATACAATCGTGTAGGAAAGACTGTTCGTCTTCCTTCTCTGGTTTATTTTTTTCTTTGGGTATACTTC
Organism: Euborellia annulipes; assembly: GCA_023213315.1. Lineage (NCBI taxonomy): Eukaryota > Metazoa > Arthropoda > Insecta > Dermaptera > Anisolabididae > Euborellia > Euborellia annulipes. The sequence goes on along the minus strand of JAKCPI010026289.1, from coordinate 74,690 downwards.
CATTGTGCTCGCCACAAACGCTCTTGACAAAATGAAGAAATTTTGTCCAAATTTTTGTCAGCCCCCTCACACTAGCTTTCATGCTTCAAAATTTTGAATATATCGTCAAAAAATTTAAACTCCTTTTGAAAATTTTTGAGTGCTCCACAAAATTTTGTGCAAAAATTGTCCTGAACCGGATTTAAATCCAAAAAAATCTGGTGTGACTGGTCGCACCAGATTTTTTAAATTTTAATTTATGTAGTCTTAATGATTTTGAGTTTTATTATAAAAAATATTATTCTTTCACAAAACATATTCTGGCTTATAGAGGAAGTTAGAATGATGTTTATTTTATTTATTAATATACTTATTTAGATAATATTCGATATTTAAAATATCCTTCCATTCCCCCCCCCCCCCCCCCCCGCATACTCTAAATATGTGGCGAAAAATTACATAATTTCAATTTATTAATACAAGACAATCTTATTTCTATTTAGTTTAAACTGCGATCAATGTATTTAAACATCTTTAATACATTCTCTTTGTAGGCCTCTATGTAAATATTTGTTTTCTTTTCAACTTGTAAATCATTTAAACAAGAGTCGTTAAAATTGGAGAGCTATTAAGACCTCTAATGTCTTTATTTATTTATACTTATTATATAATAATATCGAAAAAAAATTCCTATCGAAACATTATTAATAATTTATTCACAATTTTTTTTTTTTTTTTAATCGTTTTTTATCACATTTGCACAATTCATAATTGATTCCAACGACCTTTTAGGTCATTTCAATTAGGAAATAAATAAAGATATATATATAGGCTATAAATATATATATAAGTGGGCGTAGTTGTGAAGAATTTAACCTATTTTATTTTACTATCGAAAAAAAATTATAAAATTTATTAAGCTTATTAATTTAAATTTCAATATTCTATTAAGGAATTAATAAGTTTTTTTTTAAACTGCATAAAATTGCATTAATTTTTTTTTCTTCTCATATGATTTTAGAAGGATAAACTATCAAGTCTATTATTTTTAACACTTATTATTAATATCTTTTAAAAATCCCCCCCCCTCTTCCATTAATTTTTTTTAATCTTATCTTTACTTTCATGGAACACTATCCGTCCCCGTCTCTTTTTTACTTTCTTTCTCTAGACTTTAATTCTAACTTTCAATAAGGTCTTCCGGCCTTTTGTTTGAAAATCAATAAAATAGAATCTTATTGAATAATATCTATGATGCTCCCAGCTTCTTCTCTTTCCCTTTCTTCTAAGTGAAATCTTTCCTGTCCTTCTCTTCTCCAAGGTTTTCTGAAAATTAATCAAAAAAAGTTTGTTTTTTTCTTTTCGAGTTTATCATTTCGCGGTTGAATGATCATTTATCCAAACAAAACTCTTCATTTTTTATTAAACCATTCTTTTTATATATATGTAATGTAATTTTCCCAAAATACCATAACTTATTTTTCTATTTTTTTCTATTGCGAGTGGCAATTTTTTAAAAATTCTAAAGAAAATTAGTTTGGGAATTAACGACCGATAGCATCGATTATAATAAAGATTTAATTTTTAATTTTTATTTCACCTTTAATGAATATAAGGTTTTCGCAAATTGTTCCTTCCTCAGGAATAAAAAAGAAATTCAAGACTCTCGCACTTGAGTTTTTAGTCAAAATTCGAATATTGTTTTAAAAATTTGGAACCGATTAGTGAAAATTGTTTGAATCGCTATAGTTTACATTGGAATCCTTGTCTTCATGATGCATCTTAGAATCAGATAGCTCGAATTGTCCAAATCTTTTTTGGATTCAAACACTAGCCTACTACTTTCTACTAAAGCTTCAATCCATAAGTTGTTATAATTAACTTAATAATTTGACAGATTTAATTAAACCGATATTTTAAGTGGTTCAGTTAGGCTCATGAATGAAAGAAAATGACAATTATATTTTGAGTATTAAATTAGGCTATATCAAATAAAAAATTAAGTATAGGCTAAAAGGAAAGGTAAAGAAGCCTAGACCTTGTCCTACAATTTGAAGTTCATTGAATTCATCTCATTGTCTGACACCTTTGGGAATATGAATGTCGAGAAGTCTTTCAATTGCAAAACACCTGCAAATTAAATGATTATTTATTCAATGATCTTTAGGCAAAGTATTTTATAACCCCATATTATCATATTTAGGGTTCATTCTGAAATTTACACATTTAGTCATACTTCAATTCCTCCTCTCCCCACCTTATACCTTCTTCTATTCGAATATCCTTATCAATTCAAACTTTATTCTGACTAAATTCTTTAAAAAAAAATTAGCGAAAGATATTTTATAATTTTTTTGCAATTTTAAAGACTTTTTTTTAAACTTTCTGATAAAATCCGAAATACTAAATTGTACATATAAACTGAATAATATATTTTTACAAGGATATTTCGAATTTTTCTAACTTTCTTCGAAGGAATTCATAGAATATTATACACCCAATTATCTCAAAAATTAGGCAATCCATCTTTTGTTTGTCATTTTTTTCAAGGATAAAACAATAAATTATATATAATAAATAAAAATAAACAAATATTAGGACTTTCCTAAACAAGAAACCCTGCGGCTGAATTGTATATTTAAAATTATTTTAAACGTGTTTGGTTAGTTGCCTACTTTGGAATTACAGGCGCATAATTCTTTACGTCCGCCGGTCTTGATTGTTTTTGATGATTAAAAATCCGTCGTTATTTTTACAATGTGCTTGTGTCTGATTATTTCTAATAAAACAAGTCTTGCATTTAAGAAAAATATGTGTCTAAAAATTAATTAATGGTATAATGCGGGTGAAATTGATTTCACGTAGCTGTCAATCTAATATATTATACAACAAAATTAATAACATTAAAGTGTCTAAATATTTTTTTAAATTTACCTCCGGGGAGGAAATTAATAATTTAATCATTTCATTCTATGGATCCAACCTGTTGCTAGAAAGTGAAAAAGATCAGAGGTCATTAAATGACATCGACTAAATCAAACAACTTATAACTTATTCTAAATCTTCCATCCGATTTTGAAACCGTTTGGATCGAAAACTCGAGATTCATAGATCCATTCCTAATAAATCATGAGAGTTATCAACATCGCTTTCAAACAAATGGGAGGTTCATATTTTAGATATAGAGATTATTCTAGGGAATTTTCTTCTCAACTTCATCATTAATCAATTCTATGATGAAAAGTTAATAATCATGTTAGAATTTTAATGAACCCCTTCACACGTTATTTTAGTTTTAAATTAGACTTGTATGTGTCTTCTATCATCGAGGCATGACCAAAATAATTTTACGCTTCGGACGGTCTCTTTGTCAAATGCTCCATTTTTACCTTTTATTTTTACTTAACTACTTTTTAATTGATTTTTTGCTCATATTCTTAACACCTTGAACAATCATAATGCCTCTAAAAAGAATTTCACTAAACACATAATTAAAACGCTATTTGTTTATAAATTATTTATTTTCTCCCCAGGAATAGTGACAAAACTCTCGGATTAATTTTATAGGTTTATTATATAGAGATTACAAAAATCTAAAATGAAATTGAAATTTTATTTTACTTTTTGAGAAGATAATCTTTCTCATAGATTTTTTTTTTCAAGTCTGTTTCGGCATCGAAGGCTATTTAAACCCCGTCTCTTTTTATTCCAATTGGACTGGTAGCGAATCCATTTGAAACAAATTGTCGCATGAGACGGGATGCGAACCAGCGACCCTTGGTACAAATTGCCAGCACGCTAACCACTACACCAAGCCCTAGGGCTTCTCATAGATTAAATCGCCTGATGTAGGCCTATTGATCTAAAATTGCTTTTTATTTGGTGGTTGTTGGCCATCCCTTCCGTTTTATTTTTTTATAAGTTATAATTTTCACAAAATGATAAAAATAATTTAGTTTCAAAAAAGACACATAACAAAAACATTGATTCAAATAATGGATATATAAATACAAAGAATGGTGTGACTGATTGCACAGCACACAACTTTCTCTTACCTTCGTTAATTGAATGTTGTGTGTCATGCTTTTCACATCTAAATTATATTTTATTTCCGGCAGAACATTAGTATTCATAAAATTTAAAAACAGAAAATTATTTATCTTTTCATACCTTGCAAAATCCAATTCTTCTCTATGAAATACTAGAGTAAAGTAGTCTTCAAACAATGTTGAGAACAAAATGAGAATATACGGCCCCTCGGGGCTCAGGGGAAAACGGAAAAAATTGGATTAAAAAAGAAAATTTAACAAAAATTTGTCTTTTAAAGGGGCCGGGCCCCTCGGAGCTCACGGAGATCGGGTATTTTACAAATATTTTTGTGTATGGGGTGTGAATATTTAAAAATGAGTTCGGGCCCCCCACCGAGAAAAATTCTATATACGCCCCTGACTCAGGTCGTATTTTAATGCTAGTAAATCATCATTTATTAGTTTAGTGTTGCGAATCCAATCAAATATACAAAACTTTGATAAATACTGAATTGTTTAATTGAAATTAGTTTTCTTTAATTTGATTTGAATAATGAATTTCCTATTTAAAATTTCATTAATATAAATATTATTTGAGATATATACCTAGAGAAAAAATGGTTTTAATAAAATCAGGTTAATACACATCGTCTGGCAATTATAGAGTAATAGAAAGGGAAAATTTCTAAATTTGGCTGAATTTCAATGAATAGCAATTGATACTTTTATTTTTTACCTCTTTGTCAATTTTTATTAAGATTCGTCTAAGGTTTTTTCTTACATTGCTGAAACGATTTTATAAAACAATATTTTATTATTTTGTTATTTAATCAGGTAATTTCTCCTTCTATTTAAACATCAACAAATATTCCACTTAACAGTTAATATACATGGTAAACAAACGTAATTTTCACCTCTTTTAATTTGTTTGCTTAAAATTTATTTGATTTGATTTTTTACTACAAGCTATTAGTATATTTATTTTATAAACAAAATATCATACTTAAAGATCTATTAAATATTTATATCGTCTGGTATTTATAATTGCAGCTTCCCAGTTTAAAATTATTATTCATATTATCTCATTCAAATATTAGCATTGAAAGACAGTTTTTTTCATTTATTCATATTCATACTTATGTAAAGATTGGTTTGATCTCATGTTGAACAATTGAATATTTAAAATTGATTATTAATTATTCTAATTAAGTTATAGTGAAAATTGATTTTAAAAATCTGGTGTCACTTGCGTACCAGATTTTTTGTGTCGACATATATTTAGTTTCCGACAGTATGGCACATTTGAATTCACGATGTAAAATTTATAAACATGTCGCGAAAACCACTTTTTTGGATTATTTATATTTTGTTACCATGGCCTCTTTTCTATGAAGTATAAGAGTAAAGTGTTCTTCAAAAAATTTCAATTGAAAAATGAGAATATACATTTTAAAGAGCATGTAAAAAATAATTGATTAATGAATTTTAATCAAAATCGTTGGAGGAAATCGAAAAAAAAAAAAAAAAACTGAAAAAGTACATCAGTAAAGTACTAGTAGTTTTTGGCCAATTTTGTTTAAAAGCTTATTTTCACGCCCTAGGAAGGTGCCTAACTTAAACGCGAAAACCCCTTTTTTTGTTTCAGGGGACCTCAAAACTTGTATATCCATCAAAATCTAGACATTGAATTTTTGACATGAATCCAATACTATACATACTATACATATACATAAGAAAAAGGGTATAAGTAAAAAGGGATTGCTAGTTAGACCTTAGTATACTCCTTCAACAATAAATAAAATAAGATTTAAACTTTCGACCGTTGGTTCTCGTTGAAACATTTTGTTTGTCCAGGTTTCTAAATGCGAGTAGTTGTAATAATGTTTATTGAAATATATTGTTGACTCTATATTGTATAATCTATATTTATTCCTAGGAATAAATTTGAAAAGTGCGGTGAGTAAAAAAATTATAATATTGTTGTCCTTTGAATTGAAAAGTACAAATAAATTATCTATATTTTATCTAGAAACATGGGGGGATGAAGCCAACATACTTTCAAACTGATTGAACGTTTCGATGATATTTAATCTTTAAATCTAGGACCCGGTGGGTTTTATTTCCACATCTCTATTCATTTATAATTCAATGACACAAATATTTATAAGTGAATCATGATATTTCTACACAATATGACTTTTTTCCTTTCTATTGCCTATATATATATATATGTTAATATATTAAGATTTTGATGGAAATACACGTTTTCTGAGTTTAAAAAATATGGTCGGTGGTGTGACAGAACAACACAACTTTCGAAGAAAAGTAAAAGTTTTGTACTGTTAACTCAGTCCCATAAAAAAAAATAGCTATTCCGTGTTTGCCGCCCCTTGATTTTGAGTTACCACTTTCCCAATTAATAAAAAAAAAATTCTAATCCGCTAAATCTTTCCACCCACTTCTATTACTTTATCAATTTCAAGGATCAAGTCAATTCTGAATATTTTTGGAATAACATTTTACATAAAAATTATATAAGCAGGAAGTATTATAATCATGAAAAATAATATATCCCTATGCGTCAGATCAAAAGATCCCCAAAATCTCTACAATCCCGGTGACGAATGGAACTTTCAAAATTTACTTTTTTAGATGATTGTTAAGATGCTATTAAGAGAATCGGTCTGTAGAGGATATTAAAAAAAAATAGCCTTCCTTCTCTCAATTCCCTTGAACCAAAATTTCTAGTCAACATCTGAGGCTACTTAGATTCCGTCTCTATTTTCTAATTCAAATCAATAAACACAAAGTAATTTAGAAAAAATTCATAGCTCGGGAAGCACACCCTTGACCCTTGTCCCAATAAATAGTGACCATGTAAAATAGGATTAGATGCCGAAAAAATTGTATCTCTTCACCAAGCAAGCAGTATGATTATAATAATGCCGATAGTCATACACCATTCTCCACACACACATACACATATGATATATTTTGATAAACAATAAATTTATCTTCTTATTAAGAAATTTTATTTTTTTTTTTTTTCGAATGGGTGCATAAGGTCCGAAGACCTATAATGACCAATAGTCACATGCAGCCAGGAAGAAAATAAAAACAAAAGGAGAAGCATAAAGGGGAAACTCAACTGCGGGAACTGAGAAGATGCCTGTTGAGGTTAGACTTGAAAGTCTGAAGATTGTAGGTTTTGGGGAAGATAGACGCAGGGAGCTTGTTCCAATCACGGGAGGTCATGGGGACAAAGGAAGAATGAAATTGTTTTGTTCTGTTAGTCGTGATCTGAACAGCATAGGGATGCTGGGAAGATGCCTCTCTTGTGTTCCGTGAATATATACGTAGGTCCTAAAGGGCTGTTTATTTTTTCTTTCTGTTCTTTAAGTAAAGAGCTCAACATTTAAATATATATGTTATAAAGTTAATCAGGTCTATTCTCTAAAAACAGCCGTTAAAACTTAAAATAAACAAATGGGTGTTAAAAAGTAATGTAAGCGTTAAAAAATGCTATTCAAAATCACTTCCTTGCCTTAAATTGCTATTCTGTAAACAAAACTTTAAATCCAAAGCGTTAACATTTAGTAAATAGTGTTAAAAATTAATGCCATGTCTAAGAGGTGCCTTTAATATTCAAACGTCGTGTTTAAAATAAACATGGCGCCATTAACCTAAATAGTAAGGTTATGATTTTGATAGCTTTGAAATAAAAGCAACATGTTAACGTCGTTGTTAAAACTTTGTTTAGAGAATATCATTTTTTTAACCCCTGTTTTTAGAGAATAAGCCTGAATATCAGCTTTAGCACAATGTGTTAAAAAGTAAATAACAGCTTTAACAGATTGGGCCATAACTAAACTAAATGACTCGCCTGCGGCGAGCCGCAACCGCCTCAATTTAATGAAAAACTACTATAGCCAAATTTATTTATTTTAAATGACTTCCATTAATTCTAAATTGAAGATTTCCTCACACCAGAGTGTACCCCACCCCTTAAACCGTCGTATCAATTAAATTAAAATATTTTTTATTATAAATAAAAAACAGTCTTATAACATCCTGAATTTATAAATTGGCATTTAAATATTTATAACATATTGTACTTACTTATAAAAAACTGGAATTAGTTTTATACCGGCGAATCATTTTAGAAGTAAATATTATCCACATGTTGAACTGAAAGGGAAACCACAACAAAACAAGAATAATACACCTGACTACACGAGTACAATGCGCACGTGGAGAGTGTTGGTCGGTGTCTGTGAGTTGTTCGCATTTCTTTCACGACTTATCTATTATACAATCCCTCTTTCTGACTTTCACGCACACATATACAACCTGTATGACGTCATCAATGTCAGGAGTCCTCAGTCCTGCTTACCTATACAAGAAATGTGCTGATTAAAAAAAAGGCCATAAAAACGATCTTTGGGATTCAATTTATGAAATCAGAATTTTTTTAAATTAGGAATCCTAATCAGGTTATAATTCAAAATTATTTAGTATATTTTATAATTGTATTGATAATGAAACCATTTCAGGACCATATTTTCTCTCTCTAGAAAGGGAATACCGTACTTTGACAGTTGACATTCGTTTCGTCAGACAGAAAAAAAAATTGAACTGGGATTTGGCTCCCTGGACGACTCAGGGATTTTAAGATGGCATAAATTGGGGAAAGAAAAATAATTTTACCAACACTACTTTTCTATGTTTTGTTTTATGTATTTTTGTCTAATACTCCTAACAGGCTGTTAGGAATATATTTATTTAATGGAAACGATGAACGCAGTTAAACTATTTTTGTAAATTCTTATTCTGATCAATGGAGATGTAGAGGTAAACATTTATGAAAAATTATAATCAATTATTTTATAGTCTACTAATAAATACTAAATTCAATAGAAATTTTCTAATTTTTTGACCTTACATCTCCATTGTTTAGAATAAGAATCTACAAAAAATAGTTACATTGCAAAATTTCGACAGATTGTTTGAATATTTATATTGCAGTTACTAAAAACTTTTGCTGTTCTCTCTCGAATATATTCTGCAACCAGCATCATCATTATTTAAATTACCTTTGAAAAAAATAAATTTTAAATCATTTCATTACTAACCAGATCTTTAATAATAAATAAAGTACCGTAAGTTTAATTCGAAAAAAATATTGACTGGGAAATCATGCAATCTCATACTTGTTAAATTTTAAATCGTCAACAACCACTACTGATAAAGTAAAAATATGAAATTTAAATATCATACGCACCGTTGCAAAAGTATAGAGAAAACCTTGGACTGTTTATGCATGACTAGATTTCTTCTAAAATTTTGCAACTAAAATATATCTATATTTTATTTTGCTCATTTGTGCCCCTATAATTTCTATAACCTTCAATAACGCCGACAGTAAATATGGAAATTAAAAATAAAAACAAATTAAATTAAAATGTTTGCCCTTAGGCTCAGTTTTAGCAAGTGCTTCAATTAATTGAATGAAGGTCAAAACATAAATAAAGGAGTAAATAAATAAATATTTAAGTTGATGAGAGAAGTGGCTCTTCAACGATTAGATTAATAGACAGGAAGAGAGGATGTCAGCCAAAAGGAGAGCCTCTATCGAAAAAAAATCTCAATTCAGAAGACGTTTCGGTTTTAATTAAATAAATCCATCATCAGTTTTTAAGAGATTATTGGCAATCTCAAGGTGTACACCATTGAGATGCAGATAGAGTTGTTATTTATAAACATATACACAATTATATAAAAATACAATATTTGCATATCAGATGTCATATGCTCATCAGTCAACACGGGGCCAAGTCCAAATGTATATAAAATTTTGATTGCCAATAATCTCTTAAGAACTGATGATGGATTTATTTAATTAAACCCGAAACGTTTTCCGAATGGAGATTTTTATTCGATAGAGGCTCTCCTTTTGGCTGACATCCCCCCTTCCTGTCTATCATTCTAATATAATTAAATCTTTAAAAAAAATGTCAACTTTCCCTATACTTAAGTTGAGTTAATAAAATTACTATTTTTTTAAAAGATTAATATTAATATTCTATGAATAGAGAGAAGTTTTCTATTTTATTATACCTACGTTGATTGAATCCTTATTTATCTGGCAAGCTTATGCATCAACTCTTAACCTACTTACTTTTTTTTTTATTTTCTTCAATTTTTATTTTATTCATATTGAAATAAATAAAACGCACCATACTGATCCAGTGAATAAAGAAAATACTGGGGGACTGGGGCTGGTTGTGACAATTTTTTAGAAAGTGTCATATTTTTTTTTTTTTTTTTTTGTTAAATTGTTTTACATGGAGATAGGTTTGTTCGATTAAGAACATATTCAGGATATAAATTTAAAATGAATTTTTAGTACAGATTTAAAAAAATAAAATAATATCTTTTGTTACCTCACCCTTCGTCTTTTTCGACCCATCGTCTTTCTCCCAATCTAATATCTCGTTAATAAATTCGTTTTATTTACCAATTTCTAACAAATTTAATGCTCTACAACTTTGCATAGGACTATGGTGAACAACATAGGCTTAGTTTACGAAATGTAAGCAAAAAACTGAAAAAGTTTTGAGGTTTTTGGCCCCAACCCCCCTCCAATTTTGGGCAGGGGCCTCAAAGTCGAACACTTAGGATAAAATAGAGTCCTAGAGCACCCCGAAATAACCTGTAAAAATTTCATTAACTTCGGAATACCCTCCAGGTAAAAAATGGATATTGAAGTCCTGTCGTCCTATTCGATTTTCGGCTATTTTTTACATTTCGAGAAAATGTGTCTAACTTTGATCGGCTTTATCTCGGTTAATATAGTGTTGAAAAATATATTCTTTTATTATTGTCTGCATTTTCTCCTTGAAATTCTAATTCTGTAACATCCTTAACTTGTTATATTATTGAATTGATTGTAGATGGCCGTTTTTAAAGGACCATCGGGCAAAAATAAATAATTTTTCTGCGTATTATCTGTTTAGTAAATACATATTTCGATCCCATTGAGATGGAATCATCTTCAGAATAATCAACAGATATTTTGCAAATCGTCACAAATTTCCATCCACAATGTTAAAATAAAGCAAATTAGCATTCCAAACAAATTATAGGTTTATATAAAATATTATTTTGATTATAATATAAAATTTGTAAATTATTTATTTTGGTCCTTAGAAAAAATCGAGCCTATTATATTAATATTTTCATCTCTACAAAATATTAATTTCATTGTTTTCTTGTTTTTTCAGGTAATGAACAACATTTAATTTCCTTCTTCTATTTCTTCTCCAGAACATTTGGTGAGTCCAAAAAAATCTCATATTTGTGCTCATTAAAATATATTTTTTCCCTAATTATAATGATTTTAAGACTTGTTTTTAAAATTTAACAACTCGAGATAATTTTCTTAATAATTTTTTTTTTTTTAACCCTTTTCGGCTACAGAGGCCATTTAAGGGTTATTTCTTTATTCGTATAATTTTTAAATACAAGTACCTATGGCTACCGGGGGGCGTTCCACACATTGATTGCTCGGCGTCGCCAATTCCGAACTTTCGCCGCGCTTAATTTGTTACATTTGTTACTCTGCGGTCCCCCTACGGGTAATCCATTGTAATCCATTGCCCCCTAGGGGGTCTACTACTTTTTGAAGCACTGCTCTAGACATTGACACTAGTGTTCAGGTCATAGAGAGATGCAGGGCTCGTTTATGTCACTTGTGTTTATTAAAAAAATAGTTCTATTTCTTTTTAACTAGTCTAGTCGTTTTCCATCTACAGTGAAATCAATTTTATTTTTATTTTGGAACTCTCAATACATTGGAATTTTTCACACAAATAGTTAATCTTTTTTAAAAACCTTTTACTTTCTCTTACCTATGTATATATGTAATATATATATAGAGAGAAAGTATTGGATTCATGTCAAAAATTCGATGTCGAGATTTTGATGGATCTTCACGTTTTGAGGTCCCCTGAATCCAAAAAAGTGGTTTTCGCGACATGGTCTGTCTGTCTGTGTTCTTCTGTGTGTCTGTCTGTGTGTGTGTGTTCTGTGAACAAAATATCTCAAGAACGAAAAGAGCTAGGAGGTTGAAATTTTATATTTAAGTTAGACACCCCCATGGGACGTGACACGAAGCTTTTGAACAAAATCGACCAAAAAGTACTAGTACTTTACTGATGCACTTTTTCAGTTTTTTTCGATTTTCTCAAAATTTGCTCCAACGATTTTTTTTTAAATTCAAAAATCAATTATTTTTTAGATGCTCTATAAAATGTATATTCTCATTTTGTGATTGAAATCTTCTGAAGACCACTTTACTCTTGTACTCCATAGAAAAGATAGGAGAAATGGTTGCTATGGTAACAAAATATAAATATTTTCCCATACTTATAAATTTTACATCTTGAATTCAATTGTACCCTACTGTCGGAAACTAAATACATGTCGACACAAAAAATCTGGTGTGACAAGCACAGTACACAACTTTCGATTACCGAAGGTAAGAGAAAGTTGTGTGCTGTGCGCCAGTCACACCAGATTTTTGAAAAATAGAATACCCCTTCATTGCATTTTTTTTTTCTTTGAGAAATAAATACTGAAGGGGTTCGGGACTTTATTTTGCAGAGTCGAGGCACTATCAAGGAAATAAAATTATTAATATCTAATAGTTCCCCTAGGGCCAGTATAAAAATAATACTAAAATTGTCTTACCTCTTACGATTTTTAATATTTAACGTGGCACCTGTAATTTATTAAAAATCTTTTAAACAAATTTTTTACAATATATCTATCTCAAAATAAAATCTTATTCAGTTAATAAATCACTGTTAGCCAATTAGGGTATTCGTTGTTGCACTCCTATTTTATCTTACTTGTTGGAGTCACTTTCTTCTCATTCCTCTCTCATATTTAATTTCTTTTGATCTTAGGCCTAAATTTATATATCTTTTTGTAATTTAAAATTGATAATAAAAATTATTCATAGTAGATTCAATAAAAAATAAAAATAAAAAGATAGTTAAAAAAGCATTTGATTGACATTGAGAAATCTATCCATGTTTATTAAATAACAGGCTATATCAAAACATGCTAATGATGAAATCACAGATGATGCAAATGCATATGCAAAATTGACGGACTTTCTTCTTCTTCTTCTTCTCAATTAAGACAAAGAAATTTTCTTCCTCGCTTTTTTCTCTAAAGTCTTAAAAAAATTTTAAAATTTTTTTGCGGAAGGAAACTTGTGTTGGGGAGTGCCTCCCAGCCTGGGAGATAGGCAATCCAAATAACTTGGTTACTAATAAATTTTTCTATTAATTGCTTCAAAATTCTTCTATAATATAATCATTGGTGAGCTATTCCATCGGGAGGGCTTTCTTCTAAATATTAAAGATGTACAAAACACATCACACGAAAAAACAAATTAATATTTCTTTGTATCAACCTTCAATCTGCATACTGTACATAATTTGTTAAGCATGTTTTAAATTTTTTAAAAAGGCATTTTCTTGAATTTCGATATGTTCTTCGTCTATTTATATAATATTTTTTTGAAGGTCTTTTGAGGCTATTTAGACTCCCCAGTATAATTGGCTTATTTGATTATTTTGACTTTATCGGGAAAAATTATTATATAGGCTGGTCTGTACTGAAAGTGACAATATTAAGTCCCAACCATGCGTTTGTAATTAATTCATTATTTTAAAAAAATATTAGCCCAAGTTATATATTTTTTAATGGAAACTTTCATGGTTCAAACCTAGAAAATTTCCAATAAAGATTTTCATTTTATTTTAAAAAACACAATGAAATAATCACTTGCAGAATACGCATGGGTGGGACTTAACTTTGGCGCTCACTGTACTTACCAATAAGTTTATATAATATTTTTTTAAAGGCCTTTTGAGGCTATTTAGACTCCCCAGTATAATTTGCTTACTTGATTATTTTGACTTTATCGGGAAAAATTATTGAGTCTTGCTAAATCAAGAAAACCCTTTGGATCTCAATGAACAACTTTTATTTGAATTTTTTTTTTTTATTAAGGTCTTTTTCGGCATCGAAGGCCATTTAGACCCCGTCTCTATTTATTTCAACTGAATTGGTAGCCAATCCAATTGAAATATATTATCGCATGAGACGGGATGCGAACCCACAACCCTTGGTACTTATGGCCTCTAACCACTACGGGTTATTTGAAATTTCTTAAACAATAAAAAAATATAGGTTAGAAATTGCAACAGAATTGACTGAAAGTTCAGAGAGTGAACCCTTGCCCTGTTTTTATGTAATTTTCAAACATAGGAATTTGACTTTTGACTCATCTGTTAAGGTGACATAAATCGATCCTTATTAATAAATATTTAAAAGGCCTTTTAGCAAGTAAAATTTATACTCAATTGGGTCAGAGATTTTTTTCGGGGGATTTTTTTTTTTAATTCCTCTGAATGATATAATCAATAGGTTATCTCTTTCATATTATCTCTCTATTTTAAAAGCTCTGATAAAAACTTTCTCCTATTTTTTTTTATTCCAACAACAAAAATATTAAATATCGTATTATAGATATAGTGAAGATGAAAACATTTACACAATTATTAAATTGGTCGTGATTTCTGATTGTTATACAACCTATCACCTATTGAGGGAGAAGTTGACGATTTTTTGAATGAATTTTATTTTTTATCTTTTTTTGTCGTTCTGCTCATCAGCAAAATTTTCATTCTAGACCATGCTTGTCATAGATCACCACTGAGCTTTGTACAGTGAGAGTCAATATTAAGTCCCACCCATGCGTTTTCTACTTGGGATTATTTCGTTGTTTTTTATAAAAGAAAATGAAAATCTTTATTGGAAATTTTCTAGGTTTGAACCATGAAAGTTTCCATTAAAAAATATATAGGCCTACCCGTGGTATATATTTTTTAAAAACAATGAAATAATCACCAGTAGAAAACGCTTGGGTGGGACTTAATATTGTCCCTCACTGTACATAAATTATATTAGATTAAAATTTTCATTAATTAATTAATAAATTTTAGAACATACAGAAGATACAATTATTTTCGTTTTTGCAATTCAATTTTTTTTTACAATATGCCAGCAATTTTAAATTCGATAATAACTTTTAATCCTCTCATATTTATTCAATTAATTTAAATTAGTAGGTACTTATTTTATATCTCTCTCTATATTCAGTAATTAGTGTCAGAACTTTGTGCTTACTCGTAGAAGTAATTTTCATGTGAATAATACTGACTGTGCCTGTTTCTTTCCTCAAGAGGAGGCTTTTTATAGTTTGATAATTTTTTTTTTTGCCATGAGTTGGCTTTGAACTCGAGTTGTCTTCAACTTAACTGTTTTATCACCTCGACTAATCGCCTCCAACTTATTTGAATTAAATGCATCTATTTTGAGGGAAGGGGCTCACCCACTTTTTGAACCTTTTAGTTTCCAACTAGCATTTATTAAATAAAGGAGTAGGGGGGTATAGGTTATTTTTATTTTAATTAAATATAATACAGATCAATAGAAATTGGGTAAGCTTCAAATTATTATAGATTAACATTAGAAATATATTTTTTGAATAGAAATAATCAATTGGAATTAAAAATTTATTTAGACGGGTGGATTTTATATAATTAAAATATTTCCAAAATCTTTTTAGCATCATATTTACAGAATTATTTAATGCCAATATACGTATTTATTTTTTGTATTTTCCACTTTAAATATAAATTAAAACATTTAAAAATATTTACAATAAATATTTTAAATAAATATTAACGATTAGATTGTTTTGTTAAAAAATATTTATATATAATAGCTATATCTGGTATAGTTATGAAATATTTATATTGAAATATCTCTATGTATACATATATACAGTACATTCCACTAAAAAAAAAGTAGTAGGATTATTTTTTTAATAATTTAAAAGGCGATTTTTTTATTTAAATAAAAAAATTTTAATCTAACTAAAAGCAAAGCTTAAAAGCTCCAAATTGCCCATAAATAAATATTTACAAAAAAATATACCAATGAAAGACGAATTTTTTCGCTCACTGCATTACATCTCATTTTCTCTCCTCATTCATCAAAACAACCACTCAACTTTGCATAATTTTTTTCTTTTTTGTACAAATTATTGTTTATAAGCTTCATTAGCAAGGACCTAAATTTATTTTTTGCCACTAACAATCTTATTCTATACACATTTTCACATCTCTTATCCCGAGTTCTTATTCAGTCAGTTTAAGGCGAAAATTATTTAAATAATAACAAATACCTAAGCTTAACATAAGTACAAATATTTTTTAGAGTGACTAAATTTTATTCTTTAAAAGGTTAATTATGACTTTTGAAAAATATTTTCTACTTTTTTATCATTGATTTTAATTAATAAATTAATGATATTGTAAAAAATATTTTATAAATTTCATGATGATCAAAATATCTTTTTTACGACAATATTTATAAAATATATTACAATTCAGTAAAATTCTCTCTCCTTAATAAATGAATTCAAATCAAATTTGAATAAATTATATCAAATGACTTCGGAGAGCATAGTTTTTTTTTTTTTTATTATAATTTTTTTAATAATAATCAAAGAAGATTTTCCATACACATATGGTTTTTTTTATTATGTTCTCAAGTTTTGGTTTGATTTACATTTTGAGCCATAGTTTGATTCTTGCTCGGAGTCATTGTTGTATTTTGCGGAGGTGTCATTGTTTGGTTTAAAGGCTTGGTAGCATTTTGATTTAAAACCCCATAATCCTCTTTAATAAAATCAGCCCCTCGTTCTGCAAGCATAATTACAGTTGCTTCAATACCTAAACTTGAAACCGATTCTGGAATAACTGATGCGTCAATAACTCGCAGTCCAGCCATAGATCCATGCACACGGAATCTTTGATCCACCACTGCATTTCGGTCGTAATTTGGTCCCATTTTACATGTACCATAAGCGTCTCCTGTTCCTGCAGAGGTCATTCGTACAACACAATGCCAATAGGGGAAAGATCCAAAATCCAAAGATTCACAGCCAGGAACTTTAGTTATTTTTAGTTGATATCCAAGATCTAATAAAATTTGAGTTTGCGAAAGGCGCGCCCCTTTCAATAAACCTTCAATAAGAATCTGTACATCTTCTGGTTCGGAAAGAAAATTTGGATAAATTAAAACAGGCCCTGAAGGATTGGTCGAGTTTAATTTTAATAATCCTCGACTTCTTGGTCGTAATACAATAGGACGAATAGTTATCTCATCATAATAAGAATCAGATATTGGTCCACGAGTAAAATTTGCATTGCAAGAAACATTCATATTGCGTAATATTTCTTCACTACTCATTGTTGTGGTTGGAGGAAGTGTAGTATCTAAGGCTCTACCTGTAGCAGCATCTGTTTGAGTTTGCATGGTTGTGGTGTCTGCTAATTCAGTGGTAGTAGCTGAAAGACCCATTGTTATTGCCTCAGTATTTGCTTGAGTAGTTGTATCTACTGCTTGTGTAGTTGTATCTCCTGCTTGTGTAGTTGTATCTCCTGCTTGTGTAGTTGTATCTCCTGCTTGTGTAGTTGTATCTCCTGCTTGTATTGTTGTATCTTCATTGAAATTTCTAAAAGCTGCTTGATATGTTGTTCCATCATTTGAAGAACTAATTGTTGTTGGCATTTCCATGGTTGTACCTTCACTATTAGATATTGTTGTTGCTTCCATTGGGATTGTTAGAGTTGTTGCTTCATTATCTTTTAATGTAGTCACACTATCACTTGATATAGTTGTCCCATCATTATCATTTATAGGTAAAATTTGCGTAGTCAATTCTCGTAACATTTCGATATAATTAATTGTTGTTTCTTCATCACTACGTGGATTTGTAGTTGTAGTTATTTCTTCATCTTGTCGAGTAGGTGAAGAATCTGTAGTTGTTAATTCACGAAGTCTCTCCACAAATATATCAAATGATTTTAATAAGCCATTTTCAGTTGTAGAATCTTCATTATTTTCATTATTAGTAGTAGTTTGTTCATTTTGTTCACTTGGGTCATCTCCCTGATTTCTGGGAGGTCTTAATGTCGTTCCTATATTTTCCATGGAAAAATCATCATCTTCGAATTCTAAACGACTATCTGGAATTCTAAATCTAAATGTCGTTCTCTCATCATTTACTGGAGTTGTTGATTCTTCACGAATTCTAAAAAAATCAAAATTCCATATACTCCTATCATCTTCAGCTGAGTCTGTTGTTGCCTCTGTATTTCGAAAAGTTGTTTGTTCTTGATTTTCATCTGATTCTGTTTGAATATATCCACCTAAATCAATTCTAAATGGAGGATTTGTTGTTGCATCATCTACTCTAATTCTAAATGTCGTAGGGGATTCTTCTGATGGTCTCGTGGTTGTTAAACGAAATTGATTTAACTCATTTAAGAATTCATCGGAATCAAGAGTATTAATAACTTGTGATGGTTGTTGTCGGTATGCTCTTACATATTTGGAAATAGTTCTTCCTAACTCAATTTCAGACTTACCAAAACTCTCTAGTAATTGTTCATGATGTTTGTCAAGAGATCTCTTTTGAACTCTCTGTCTTTGTCTTTCTCTTTGACTACTATATTGTTTTTTGATCACGATTCTTCTTTGAGTTCTTCTAGTATTATTTTCTGGCCGGTCTTCGGCAACAATAAAAGGTATGTTCAAATTAATTTTGTCGTTATTATTTTCATGAAAACTTAGAGTTTCAATTCTTCTTTCTATATTTTTATCTTCGCCATTAATTCTAGTTCTTTTATTAACTCTTTCTCTTGTTGTTTTTTCATGTATATTTCCTTCACTATTGTTCCTTCTTCTATTATTATAATTATTTCGTGAATTTTTATTTCTTTGTTGATTATTTCTTGGTATTATTCTCTCATTATCACTTTCTTTATCAAAATAGATGATATTTCCTTGATTCCTGAAACTTTCATCATTAAATCTTGATTTTCTTTGTTGATTATCTCTATTTCGTAGATTATTTCGTGTTTTTGGCGTATATCTATTACGTTCAGTTGTAGTAGTCGTAGTTGTGGTTCTTGTAGCTGTTAATGTTGGTTTTATTGAAACTTTTCTACCTCTACTTTTCCGTGTTGATGTTGTATTTCTCTTTTCATTTACTACAATAGGCGACATAGTCCATAAATTAGTATAAAAATTATGTTTTCCTCTTGGTGGTTTTACCGTAGTTGGTGGCGGATCTTTAAACACCAATTGCTGATCGGTACGGTAGCGAATTAATCTTGAATCTCTTTTTAAATCAGGATTATCATCTAATGTATTTGATTCTAGAATAAAATCCACTGCAGGATTATATAATCGTGTTAAATTATTGGAAGGTGAAGATTTCGCTGATAATGGTGCTGGCGTAGTTGTATTCTTATTATTCATATTATTATTAGAGATATTTTGTAAAAGATTATCATTAACCTGATTATAAGTTTCTAAAGTTAGATCTGTTAAAATGTTATCTAATGAATCTGTTTTAGTGTCGTTGGCACTTGGGACCACTTGAATCATTCCAACATCGGTTGATATATTCAATGGGTTCGTTTGGTTATTTTTCAAATTCTCGAGAACAACCTAAAAAAGAAATTTGTTTTATTTAAATATACAATTTAAAAGCTAGAAATTAGAGCTATAGCTTATATTATTTGAGAATTTTATTTGTTTGCTTTTCGCATAATCAGTCACAATTAAAATTTATTTTGAGAGTTCTTCAAAAAACGAAAATATTGTGAATGATATAAAAATTTTCGGATAATCTAAAACATTAATGTTTGTTAATTTTTTTATTTTTAATTTCATCTACTAGTAACCTTGCAAACAGGCACCTATCATGTCACTTAAAAATAAATAAAAGGGTTAAAAAATTGCCAAACATTATCTTCTCTTGAATAAGAAAATAATAAAATCAATTAAGTTGTTTATTCAAGTATGATAATTCGATTAAAAACCCACCTTGTAAGCTTTCAAAGTAGCGCTACTCAGAGCAAGCATCGTGTTAATTGCCTCTCTTTTCATTTGCATCGTTTGATTATCATTTGCCGTCATATTTTGACCGGTTACGGATGCATTGGTTGAGGTGTTGTCTCTGGTGGTCCAAAAACCGGAGAATAAATATCCCAAGTCAGGATAAGTGCCGTATTGGCTACTCTCGTAAGCTACCACCTGCCTGAAAAATTATTTCCATTTAATAAATAATAAATTATTGATTTATATAATATATCGTTGCCTTAGCACTGCACAACTCGAATTTTTGAGTTAGATATTCGAAATTCTAAAAGTAAAATGATTTTTCGATTAATTGCTCTAAAGGTCCTCTAACATGCTTATTTGTTAATTTTTAGCGGGATGGGCTTTACAATTATATTTGAATGAGAACTCAAGAGCAATTAATAGAAAAATTCATTAATTAGTTAATCATTTCGGTTGCCTACCTTCAAGCAAGTAAAACTGAACTAATTTTTCTAGAAGAGATATATGGCATCTCGCCTAGAATGGCCTAAAATGAGTTTCTAGCCAGGGGCATCTTAAAAAAAGAAGATAAATATAGGAGATAAAAATTTGAAAAACTCCTTGTTCCTTCTCCTGTATAAAATTTTTTTTTTAAATAAATTTAATAGCCACTTTTGAAAATTCATGTGGGTGGCAGCCATGTTCTAAACAAAGGCGAGAAAAAAAAATATCTCTCATATTTTTTTAATGTTAAAACTGTATATTTCATTAGGAGTTTTGAAAATATTAAATAATAGTCCCAGTCAAATCCATTTTAATAATATATTAATCAATCTTCTACACGAATTTAATATAAAAGAAATTTACCGAATTCCGTTGGCACTTAAAGGCCCAGTCTGGTTAGAGACAAATTGACTAATATCTTGAATAATTTCTTGTTGAGTGGGTGTCTGTGAAGTCCTGGTGAGCCTGAATGACAGTCCAGGTGCCGTAACATGATCTTGAAGATTATAGCCAACGGCTAAATCGTTTAACACTCGAATGTTCAATGGAGTGAGAAACTCACGCGGCCCAATGCCTGCAATATTGAAGAACGCAACCAGTTAAACTCCGCTTTATATTTGATTGCAGAACGGCCAGGCGTTCTCGTAAAAGGCTTTAATTTTCATTAATTAGTTTGTTTGCTAAAAAGAATTACTTCTTTTATTATTTTAAATCATTAAAATTAATTTTTGAATTATGGTTCCGGTTTATATAAATAAATAATCCATTTAATTGTTTTAAAGCGCGTAATTTCCAAAACAAACACTATTAGACGCTTTTTTTTGTCATTTCCGGCTGTGGCATGGAGCCATTCAGCCCTCCAATTTTGGCGAAGATATTGTATTACATGGTTTCTTTTTAAACTTTTTTATTTTATATAAGCGTACAGTGAGGGACAATATTAATCCCGCCCATGCGTTTTCTACTTGTGATTATTTCATTGTTTTTATAAAAAAAAATAATGAAAATCTTGTTTGTAAATTTTTTAGGTTTGAACCATGAAAGTTTCTATTAAAAAATATATAGGCTAATATTTTTTTTAAATAAACAATGAAATAATCACAAATAGAAAACGCATGGGTGGGACTTGATATTGTTTCTCACTGTACCTTTAATCGAATCAAGTTCAGCTCCTATTGATATTTTATTTATTTCAAAATTTATTTTTAATTACACTTGAAAAAAATTTGTTTTAAATATTTACTTTATTACAACTATAGAATACCAACATTTCAATTAAATAAAATGAAATTAGATCATAAACTCTCATTTTCCTTATATGTAGAAGACACAGCCAACACCTAATTTTTTTTTAAGACTTAAGTTTCGGCCGGCCGAAAGGTTCGGCCACTTTTTGGCCGAAACCGAAACTACGGCCGAAACCATGATTTTTGGCCGAAACTGGCCGAAACCGTAACCGAAACCGAATATTCGGTCGGTCCCTATTGTTTTTATAAAAAAAATAATGAAAATCTTGTTTGTAAATTTTTTAGGTTTGAACCATGAAAGTTTCTATTAAAAAAAAATCTGGTGTGACTGGCGCACAGCACACAACTTCTCTTACCTTCGGTAATCGAAAGTTGTGCACTGTGCTTGTCACACCAGATTTTTTGTGTCGACATGTATTTAGTTTCCTTCAGTAGGGTACAATTGAATTCAAGATGTAAAATTTATAAGTATGGGAAAATATTTATATTTTGATACCATGGCAACCATTTCTCCTATCTATCACAGACAGACAGACACACAGACACACAGACACACAGACAGACAGACCATGTCGCGAAAACCACTTTTTTGGATTCAGGGGACCTCAAAACGTGAAGATCCATCAAAATCTCGACATCGAATTTTTGACATGAATCCAATACTTTCTCTCTATATATATATTACATATATACATAGGTAAGAGAAAGTAATATATGAGGCTAATATTTTTTTTTTTAAAAACAATGAAATAATCACAAATAGAAAACGCATGGGTGGGACTTGATATTGTTTCTCACTGTACCCCTTAATCGAATCAAGTTCAGCTCCTATTGATATTTTATTTATTTCAAAAATTTATTTATTATTTTTTTTTTTTTTTTTTAAACATTCACACTTTTTTCTCATTCACACTCACACTCACACACACATTCACACTGTCTTTTCGGCAGCTCAGGCCATATAAGACATTTACGATAACCGTTATTTATGAATTTATATATATTAGGGTCCAGGCATTTTTATTTAAGCCATCTGGTATCCAGATGGCTTAAATAAAATCATCGGACTGCCTGGGGTCCGAACCCGCGACGTTTGGTATATGAGGTTAGCACGCTAACCTCTACACCACGCCCCGTGGGCAAAATTTATTTTTAATTACACTTGAAAAAAATTTGTTTTAAATATTTACTTTATTACAACTATAGAATACCAACATTTCAATTAAATAAAATGAAATTAGATCATAAACTCTCATTTTCCTTATATGTAGGCCTAAGAATTTATTTATTTATTTTTATTTTCAAACCTCAATTGAACAAATAATTAGGGTCCGACCGAAACAAGATTTTCAGCCGAAACCGAAACCGAAACCTAATATTCGGCCTCAACCTTAGTTTCGGCCGAAACCGTAACCGAAACCGAAACTTGTATTTCCTATAAAAATTTTTTTTTCATTTTACTTTTTTTTTTTTTTTTAATTTTTTTTTTCCCTCCCGTGAAAATCATTTTACCTTTTTTTTAGGGAGACTAAAATTTTTTTCTCCCTCAAGAGCAAATTATTTGACCTTTTTTTTTTTGCATGCGAGTCTCATCCCATTTTTTTCAGACTCTGGTTTCGGCCGGCCGAAAGGTTCGGCCACTTTTTGGCAAACCGAAACTCCCGCCATGATTTTTGGCCGAAACTGGCCTAAACCGTAACCGAAACCGAATATTCGGTCGGTTCCTACAAATAATATTTATTTTTCATTGACGCCTTATTGCTCGAGACAGCTGGTTGTAATGCATAGACCTGCCAATCTAACATTTCGCTCCTGAAATTATAACTTGTATGTGGTATTATTAGAGTGAGGTATGATAATATTATTATTTTAAAAAATTTTTATATTTCAATTTGCTTAAATTAAACTCACTCTAATTATTATTTTTTCTTTTGTAACAGCCGCTGATGAAGAAGTGCTAATAAATGCCTTCGAAATATTCGGAGAAAACACTCTAAAAGTTATTTTTCTCATTGCCAAGAAACAAGCATACCATACCTTCCTTGATTTAAACAACTTGGCACGCCACATCCTCTCGCAAATAGTATTGATAAATTTATATATACCTGAAAGCATAAGAATCTGTGGTGAATGTAGAGCTCCGGCAGAAAGAATGACTTCTTTATCCGCATATACTATATATCTTCTGGCTTTAGATAGGTCAGTATCAGCTGTTGGTCGAAATTCTACTCCATAGGTGGTATTTGTCACAGGATTGATCAGAAGCCGAATCACGTGTACATCCGTCTAAAAAAATGTATTTAAAAATATTTCTTAGCCAAGGAAATTGAATCTTCTCTTCTTTCCCTTTCACAATACATTAAAGTCTCTATGAAAATTTGCGGTAATAAATTTATTTAACGTAGAATGCAAAAAAAAAAAAGTAATAAAACCCTTTGATCGATCAGCATTTCAGGTGCTTAGTGTCACTTAACATTATTTTAAAGCAGGCATTAGACCATCCAAAAAATTTGCAATAATGGGTGATCATAAGCAGTAATAATTTCTTCTGTTCTTTTCATTTTAATTATAGCCTAATTAGAAAATTGTTATACCTGAACAGTAAGATTGGGGTGAGTTTGAAGCCATTGTTGGTCCAGATAGGCTTGTGATGTTGTTACTCGTTGTCCTTGATTTGCAACCACTTGAGCTCTCATAACTCCTCTTCTCTGGGCTCCATTCAGGTCTGTTTCATTCTCACCTGAAATTATTTTGAGGATAAATATTAATTATCCTTTATTAGTTTCGGCTAATTACCAAGTTCTTAATAGTGTTGTTTATTTCAACTTAATTGTAGGATTAAATTCTTAAAATTATCAGCCAATTCATAATTACCTAGCTCCTTGAAGGCATGTAATAAAGCCCTGACGTTAACATCTTGAAAAGGTAATTTTTGTATCGGAAGTAAGCCTGCATTTGATCGGTAAATAGGATCAGCTCGAGCGTCTCCGGAAAAGTTCTCCGATTTTTTGTAATAATTCAAAGTCATGTTAAATTGCCATTGATCATTACCTGCAAAAATATAAACACTAATCATGAATAAATTATATTTTCTAATAAATAATTATGAAGAAAATATTTTTTTCCTGGATCTATTGTAAGATCATACAAATTATTACACTGCACTTTTTTTATTTATTAATATTAATTGGAAGCTTTTTAAAAATTTGTCATAAATATGACTTGAAAAGATATTTACAGATTAGCAGCATTGTTTTTTTAATTATTACCTAGCGCAGACCAACGATCGAAATCTTGCCTTTGTCCCCGATTATACATCATATCTCCAATATTAGTAGTACCCCCCAGAGCCCTTCCGGCTTCCCAACTGCATCCTCTGCCTGCACAGTTGCGTTGTTCAACTTGAGACCGATAGTTCCAATCGAGAGGCGAAGGTGTAGTAGTACGAGGGGCGCCAGGCATATTTAATGCTATCCCGGGTATTGGTCCAGCCTCTAACAACAGGACCTAAAAAAAAATTAAATGAAAAACTTGTTTTTAATATTTCCACATTTAAAATTTGATGCCAACAAAGATCAATGATAACCTAGCAATGACTGTGATGAAAATGTTGAAAGGGCACCCAAAAAGAAAATCCTCTGAATGCTTTACAATTTCCCGGAGACATTTCAGTGCATTTATTTATGCTCTGAGAGAGAGATTGAAATTAGGACGAAGCCGAAGACGGATCCAATTAACTAAAGGGCGTTGTTTGAAAAGCACCAACTATTTCAAACAGAGGAACTTTATTTTGTTAGTATTAAAAACCATCCGACCTCCAAACAGTAAAGAGAATTTTTCAAGAGAATTTAGATTGATAAAAACGTTGCTACACTGCCATATCAACTAACCTGACAATTTTAAAATAATTTTGTGCTGGTGGAGTGTGCTATCGACACTTGAAACGTCGACAAAATAGTATTTTATTTTTTCCTTGACTCCTTATCCTCATATTATTACCATTTTTTCTCTTTATTACCCTAAAAAAATGTAATATTTGTTTTAATAAATCCTTTATTCCTCAGCTTTTAGTTCAGAGTGCATTAGTTTATGACTTTTTTCTAAATTCAAATTATTGAAATCATTGTTATTAATAAATATTTGCCTGCCGATTATCCTAATAGGCAACCCACAGCATTCCTACTTTTGAATTCTAGCCTCAATAAGGGTTGAAGCTTCTTGTTTCCTGATAGTAATATCTCTTTGCTTTAAAGTACCTTCCATTCCGGTATTTCACTTAATCTTCTAGCGAGGACACATCCGGCAGTTCCACCCCCAATTATAACAAAATCAAATTGACTTCCGTGTAGCTGGTCCAGATTCGGTGGCGGAGGTGGTGATGGTTTTTGAGATGTTCGCATTACTGCCAACGAGACCAGGGCCATGAATAGAGCTGTAAGATTCACGAGATGAGAAGGACATTGGCCAATTTCCGATAAGAGCATTTCCGCTTGAGGCCCAAGAGCCATCGAAGTCCCCGACGAAGACATTTTGTTGTAGATAGCTAAAAATATAAAAAAAATTCATCTATTAATATTATCAATATGATATTAAGCAAGCTAGTTACTTTCAATAATTAACCCTTTACATGATATTCAAATTTAACTTTTTAAATTTCAAGGTTTTTTTTTTCACTTCTATTCCACTTTATACTAATATGATGATAATTATGAGATGAAATCGAGGTGAATTGGCAATTGGCACAAATATTACACCATAGATCGAGCATCTCTCTCTCTATTTCAGACTAGTTCTAATCGTTCATATTTACTCACTAACTTCATTTAGCATTTTGAGCTTCATGGCCATACGTAGTTGAAATAACCGATCCCGTAACGACCTTGCCTCTCTAAAGCTCTTTACTTTTTATTTTTTCTTTTTTATATTTATTTTTATTTTTAATAGTGAAATAAAAACAATTAATTATAGGTATAATTATATACTGGGTATATGATGAACAAAAATATTAGTGTAAGCATAACTACTACGACTCAAAATTATTCAATTTCAATTATTTTTCTTTTCAAACTTAAAAAATTAGCAATTTTTTAATTGTAGGTTTAGGCCATATTTTAAATTCGCATGAGGGAATTCACGATAATTAAAACAAAGTATTTAATTTTATTATACAGGAATTTTATTGCCAGACAACTGTTGTGTGCACATGCTCACAGTTTCGGTCCGAAAAGGACCATCATCAGGCCTGAAACATACAAATTACTCTCTTAAACTTCATGCAATTTAAAAGAAATAAACCTCCAATTATAAAAATTGCTAATTTCTCTTTCGTCTCTTTTTTTAATTTAAAAAATTAGATTAGAATAATAGGGATAAGGAGTCAGTTAAATAAATGAAAATTTTATTTATTTTTTTCTTCTGGTCAACAATAATATTAATTTGTTATTTAGTAAAAAATTCCCACAATTATAATATAAAGCCTATTTGACTTTGGACTATCTCAATGAAGAGAAACGCCAATAGCAGAAATAAATAAAATTTTTATTTCATTTGACTTGTCTGCATAAATTTAAATTTGAAGAAATAAAGTGGCTGTTGGATTTAAATAATAGATTGATAGCTGATTGCCTGCTCCTTTCATTTATTGTTTAATAAATTAATTTGACTCTAGATATCTAATAAGATCAATGAAAATAAAATTACAAATTTCTGCCGACGTTTCTCTATTTTCCAAAATTTATTTTATTTCTTGTTTTTAGAAATAACGCGTCTGTTGGTCAGTAACAAAATATAAATTTTATTTTTTCAATTTTTTATCTGATATTAGATTTCACATCATCATTGCTCCAAATTATAGTGCAAATATAGCCAGACATTTTTTTTTTTTTTTTTCATTGAAGTGTAAGCACAAGAGAGGCATCGTCCCAGCATTCTTATACTGTTCAGATCACGACTAACAGAACTAGTCAATTCCATTCTTCCTTTGTCCCCCATGACCTCCCGTGATTGGAACAAGCTCCCTGCGTCTATCTTCCCCAAAACCTACAATCTTCAGACTTTCAAGTCTAATCTCAACAGGCATCTTCTCAGTTCCCGCAGTTGAGTTCCTCCTTTTATGCTTCTCCTTTTGTTTTTATTTTCTTCTTGGCTGCATGTGACCACTGGTCATTATAGGTCTTCAGACCTTATGTACCCATTCCAAATTTATTTGTATGTCTGTCTCTTCCTTCCTCTTTTCAACAGGCGTCAGACCGTGAGACGGGCCGGCTTGTCTTATTTCTTCCGGTCGCAAAAATGCATGATAGGAATGGGGGGGGGGAGGATGGGGCGAGGACAGAAGAAGTATTATAATAGTAGTAGAGCCTAATCTGTGTAAATCTTGAAATTTGTACTTAATTTAGAAAATATAATATTTTTAAATGTATTTTGACTATAAGACTATATATAACAAATTTGATTCATTAATTGTTAATATTTTTATATAATGATTTTCAATTAATAATAAATATTCTTCATACTTTTTTTTTAAATTTTATTTTTTAATAATAAATTTGTATTAATAATTATGGTCTTTGTAACAGGAGTGAACAGGAGAATAGAATAGTGAAGGAGTGTGTTGGCGCAAAAAAAAAAAAAATACCTCCTCTCTGTTTTTGATCTCCGGATCATTGGAAATTTATCATATAAATTATATAAGAAAATCTTTATAATTGAATAAAATATCTGATTTGTGCTGCACTCTTGTGGAAACTTTAAAAATTATACTTATAATTCTAAAAGTCTCCACAGGGTCGCAGCACTAATCAGCCTAAGATTCATATATATTCCTCTTGAATTATATGATAGATTTCCAATGATAAATACCCGGAGATCAAAATCAGAGAGGAGGTTATTTTTATTTTTATTTTTGGTGCCAACACACTCCTTTACTATTCTATTCTCTTGTTCACTCTTGTTACAAAAACTTATTTTTTATACAAATAATAATACTTTATTAAAAAATAAAATTAAAACGTATGAAGAATAAAAAATATATTAATAATTACATTCCATTGATTGATTATATTAATAAATACATTTGTTATCGTCAAAAGCATTTTTTTTCTAAATTAAATAGGCCTAGAAGATTTCAAAGTTATTATTCCACAGATTTTACTATTATAATACTGAAAAACGAAATTCGTAGCCCTATATATTTTCTAAAATAAAAGTAAATTTTAAGGTAATTTGGCCCAGAATAAAAATTTAAATAGGAAATATTGACTTTAACATTTGAGAAAGAAAATAGGAACCTCTCAAAATCAGCACCTCGAGACGCGCACCTTAAGTAGTTTTGCTGAAGAAGGTATATAATTAAAAAATGCTTGATGAGTTGAATTTTATGAGATAGCTGCTCCTTCCCACTTCCCACCTCTCAGCAAGGCCTGGATTAACTAAGTTGGAGTCATCCCCATTTATAAGGCTACCTCAAATTGTGACTGTGGAATGATCTTTTCTCACACTTTCCTACCCTAGGAGGTGACTTCGGCATAATTATTTGTGGCAAACTGGACTCGAACTCGAGTTCCCCCATTTTTAGAGGAACTTTTTTCCTTGGGATTCGAACATGGGATTTTTTAATAAACCTGTCAATTATAAGGATTGCCAGGCTGGCAGATTATCTCAAGCAATCGAAATCTCGAGGATAGGTGGGTCTAGAATTGAATAAATTTTTTATTATTATGTTCACAATAATAATTTACATTAAAATCTTATAGACTTTTTTTTTTAAATAACAATATAATTGGTTGGGTTTTTTGCTTAGAACTCAAAAACAAATTAATTGCAACTTATTGACTATGCGATTTTCACTTGCGATTACTTGTTAGAATACCATTTAAATAATGAATAATTCATTTAATTGAATTCTGATAATTATTTTAAAGGCCATATTTAAATCTTGTTAACTTGTGAATCCCCATTTCATGATATTTTCTCATTTAGTTTTTTTGTTAATTAAGTAACTTAGTAATTGGTAGTAGTGAACTTCCTTTTTATAATTAAAAAGTCAGCTCTATTAAAAGAATAATAAAACTTTGCTGGAAAAAATCTGGTGTGACTGGTCGCACAGCACACAACTTTCTCTTTCTTTCGGTAATCGAAAGTTTTGTAAAGGGTTTGTCACATCAAATTTTTTTGTGTCGTGATATTTTTAGTTTCCCATAGCTCCTAATTTTTAAACTTGAAATAAACTATAGTTATTTTTCAAAATTCATATATGGATATTTTATACCCAAAAGAGATTCTTAAATAATATAAAATTTCATAAGAATTAGAAAAATTTTTTGTATCAAGAAAGGGTTACAAAAGCAGAGACTGGCAGCCAATTTTTACTTTTTCTTACCTCTATATATGTTAATATATAAAGAGAGAAAGTTTTGGATTCATGTCAAAATTCGATGTCGAGGTCCCCTGAACCAAAAAAGTGTTTTTCGCGACATTGTCTGTCTGTGTGTCCTATCTGACTGTCTGTGAGTCTATCTATCTCAATGTGTGTCTGTGTTCAATTTTAAGCATGAAAGAATTGAGCTACGATGTTGGAATTTTATATTTAATTTAGGCACCCCCCCCCCCTGGAGCGTGAAAATAATCTTTTATTCAAAATCGGCCAAAAAGTGCAAGTTTTACTGATGTAGCTTTTCAGTTGTTTTTTTTTTTTCGATTTTCTCAAAATTCGCCTCAACGATTTTGTTTAAAATTCAAAAATCAATTATTTTTTAGATGCTCTTTAAAATTTATATTCACATTTTCCCATTGGAATTTTATGAAGACCACTTTACTCTTGAACTTCATAGTAAGGATAGAAGAAATGGTTACCATGTGTAAAAATATTTTTTAAGATAAAAAAACTAAAATTGCCAAAAATTTATTTGCCAACATTTTTCCCTTCCACATTGATTAACATTTTTTTTGCAAGTATTTCCCATCTCTTTTTTTTCTCTTTTTTCAAAAACCCACTTAATATTTTTTTAATTATATCTTTAAAATTTTTAATTAGGTATTTGTTTTCTGGATTTTTAATTACCTAGACGTTCACAAAAAAAAAAAAAAAAAAATTGAAAAAAATATTTAGGTATAGCCTATAATTAATTTTTTCTTCAATTTAATATTTGATCTAGAGGAAATTTTAATTGAAACAATTTCATATATAGGTCTCATTTTTGTAAAATTATAACTCTTCGTACTCTCAGAATCCATAAAAATTATTAGATATCTGAATATAGTGAATCCTTAAATTAAATGTAACTGGATCCAATCAGGAAATTGAGCCAGCTCTTGATTAACGATTTGGGTTTTGCAATGAGGTGATTATTAGTTAAAGGCAAATAGATATTAAAAAAAAATAATATGATTACCAATTCCCCTTTCCCAAAATAATAATAGTGTAAGAAGAGAGAGAGGTGAGTCACGGTATAAGGGAGGTGGATAATAGAGGGATTGTTGAGACTTTTGTTTTGGAGTTGGTTTATTGATTTTATGTAACGAAGGTGTAATTTGTTGTGTTGTGAGTAATAAAGATTATTTTTTTGTAATTTGTGAAGATTTTTTGAGGAAGTACCCGAAATAGTTAACAATAGTAAGCTTATAAAAAATTGCAAATTCAAATTTGATCAAAATAGTATTTTTTTTTTTAAATTTAAGTTCCTTTTCGGCATCGATTGGTAGCCGATTTCAAAATGTGATCTATAATTAAAAATTCCCCTAATAATAATAATTCAAAACAAGAGCTTTAACAAATAATAATCAAATCGAAGAATAGACTTATTGTCTATTCTTAATTAATAAGCTAGGCTAGGGGGGGGGGGGTAATCTGGTGTGGTGGTGGTCGCACAGCACACAAATTTGTATTTATAAAATATTTACAATATAGATAATATATAATTATCTAATCTAATATATATTTTAATTGAATAATTCTTTATAGACAATAATTAATAAAATCTAAAACTTATTTAAGCCATTTTAAATTTTTTAATTTACCCGCACAATTTTAAGACAAAAAAATTATACAAAAAAATATTCAAGACTATATTTAAAACAAAAAACAAAATAAAAAAATAATTATTTACAAAAAAAAAAACACTTAAAATAAAATAAAATACTTTTCAAGTTTGAATTTAATTTTTGATTTGATTCATTCAGTCAGTCGATCTCCTCTCGCCTGCCGCCTTCTCATGTGTCAATCGTTGTCAATCTCGTGAATATTTCTATCTCGTCGTTTTATGTTGTTTTCGGATATTTTACGGTCGTGTGTGCCAATAATTTGTTTAATTATATATTTTATTAGTGTCAGTGATTAAATGTTTGTGTTTTTAATATGTGACATATCAACTTGAAGGCAACTTGGTGATCCTCTTCTAAGATAAACACAAGGTAGATGAAAGATTTTTTTTTTAAATTTCCATTCATTTAATAAATAATCATTTAACCAATTTATTTTAATCACAATTAATCATTTTTGGGTTTATTTGTTTTCTGATATAACCTAATGCATGGCCTAATGACTGAATGTCATTAAGGGCATTGCTATTTTATTCCTTAATTTGATTTTTTAAATCTATTTTTCAAATTAATTCCCTTTTAGTGATTGATATTAATAATCATAATAGATTTTTGGGTTTATTTGATATAATCTAATGCATGGCCTAATGACTGAATGTCACTAAGGGCATTGCCAATTTTATTTCTTAATTTGATTTTTTAATCTATTTTTCAAATTAATTCTGTTTTAGTGATTGATATTAATAATCATAATAGAGTATTAATAATTGAAAAATAGATAGTTTTATTATTTAAATGTACTTTTCTTTGCTAAAACCTCATTCATTAAACCCCTTCATAGAGACTAGATATATATATATTTTAACAATTTTGATATAATATATTCTAAATATAAACTTCGCGGTTTTGACATGATATTTAGGTCATCATCAGAATAGTGAAACCTTAAAACAATAAATAATTTATTTATAAAATACCTAAAACTCTCTTTTCAAAATATTTGATAAAAAATTTATTCATTATTTCAAGGAATTAACCTGTCAAAGGTTAAAGAATCATTCAAAACCTCACTACTATTATATATTTTAAATATGATTCATAAAAATATTTGTTTTGGTTTAACTGGAGTTTATTTGTTAAAAAAATGGTAATTGTCACTAATGAAACTGGGCCTAAATACAAAAATTTTAAATATAATATTAAAAAAAAAAAAAAAGATTTATACCTATATTTTGTATTGGTATATAGGAAGATAAATTTTCTCGGATTGAATAGCTTGGTATTGAGATTTTGATGATTTTCATTTTTTAGCCATTTTTAAGAGTGAATTAGGAAATAATGGTAGAGGTAGTTTGTTTTCGGTGTCACAGACTTGCTAATCTCCAAGTTTGGTTAGTGGATGTCTCACAGTTTTGGTTTTGCTTTTTTTTTTTAAGAGGTTGGTTGTGTGTGATAGTGCTTGTGTTTAGTTTGCTATTGACTTCGGGGCCTCAATCTGTCTACTTCCCAAATCGAGGTGTTATTACTTTGTTAATATTTATTATTTTGGAACTTATTAATTAGGTTCTGAAAAATAAAAGAATATAGGATTCACTTGAATTTTGATTGCCAAATTGATTTTCTTTTATTATCAGGCAGGGCAAAGTGATTCGCAGAAAATAGACCTATCTATATATAACTCATCTCTTTTGTTTACTTCATAACAAATTCTAAATTAAATACTTTTCTAAAGTTTCGAATAAAGAGTTGATAACTATGCTGTTATATCGTATGATTTTTATTTATGTGTCCTAAATACAGTGAGGGTTAATAATAAAGCACTGTCATGCGTTTTCCCATATGATTATTTCATTGTTTACAAAAAAAATTGATAAATTTTTTATAGAATCTTCTTGTTCAAATACAATAAAGATTTCCATCTTCTTTTAAAAAACAATATAATAATCACATGAGAAAAAGTAAAAGGGTTTGCCCGTGACCAGGGGCTTAGAAAGAAGACAGCTTCTCGTACCTGGGGGCCCGCTTCCCGTCGCAAGCTAGTAAAATGTATTTCAAATGATTTGACTACCAATCAGGGACCGGGACTAAATGGCCTTTGATGCCGAAAATGACCTTAAACCAAATAAAACAAAGTATAAGGTGCTTAATATTGATCCTCTCTGACTCTCATCAAAATAACGATTTTATTTTGCTTCTCTACTGCGTTTTCCATTCAAAAACAACTAGAAAGGCACTCTGACTCTTAGCAGTTCTCGCTTCATGTTTTAAAGATCAGTGGTTAGTTTCTAGCCTAAAACGCACCTCGTCCCGTTCTGAAATAAATAAAAACATAATTGATCCGTGACAAAAGGGGAATATATCAATTAAAAAATAAAATTAATTATATTAACTTTGCCTATCAACCGTAGGTTGGACAGGTAAAGTTAATGTAATTGTAAAAAAATCCAAATTGAACTGAAGCTGCCAAAATGCGTTTTGAGGTCTCATGAATTTAAGTAGTTTTTGGAATGATGTCTGTGGTAATTTTTTTCGTCAACGAAAACTCAAAAACTATTTGAACAATTGTTTTGAAATTTTGCACACATAAACTAGGGGTATTTTTCTTTGATAGGGTCCGGGTTCCTCAAAAAAACAAAAAGGAAATAGATATATTTAAATAAATTTTAATGCTCTATCCTTGAGAAGTGGAAGGGAAAAGTAAATATTTTTTATTGCTTGACCAGACTGTACAAGTAATAAAAAATTTTCCAAAAATAATAAAGTTGATTTTTATTTTATTATTGCCTTCCATTGCTATATATACTGTATATAACAGAGATGAGATATAGGGAGATGTGTTCTGCAATAGAAAATAAATTTCCCATTTGGATGTTCCAATTACAATAGTTCAAAAAATTTTATACTCATCCCAATCGAATATTTTATTGTTTATATATATTGAATACAATTCTTTTGTTACAAATGTGGATTTTATAGCTGGATAATCGTTAATAGGTAAATAAAAGAATAGCCTATATATATATATATTTTGCCTATATTGACAGCCCTCAAGCTCTGAGGATGGTCTTGACCAAGACCGAAACGTCAGCCTAGCGGGTCAATAAATGAAATAATTTTAGCTGCTATTCTTTTATTTACCTATTTACAATTCTTTTGTTATTTGATATTTACATTTTCTGATGTACAGTGAGGGACAATATTAAGTCCCACCCATGCGTTTTCTACTTGTGATTATTTAAAAAAAAAAATATATTTTATATTTTTGAATGGAAACTTTCAGGGATCAAACCTAAAAAATTTCCAATAAATATTTTTATTTTCTTCTATAAAAACAATGAAATAATTACAAGTAGAAAACACATGGGTGGGACTTTATATTGTTTCTCACTGTACTATCCGAAACTAAATACTTTTTATATGCCAACCAACAGAAAAAAATTTGTTGTGCGTTCACTCACACCAGCTTTGTTATATTTTTTACACTCTTACATACATTCATAAACAAATCTTTTTTAATTGCCTCTTCTCATTCTGATTATAGTAACCCTTCTATGCTATTGAGACCCTTATGCAAATGCGCGCCCCACATCGACATGTAGGGAGGGAGGGAGGGGAGTCACTCCCCCACTCCCCCGAGATTAGCTCCCCTCCCTCACTCGCAGTCTTGTCGCCCCGCCGCTCTCTGATTGTTATCCCTTTCTCCAACCATATTCCCCTCCAGCTTAGTAAGCCAAGAGATGGCGAATCGTTTACAGTCAATCCACGCTCCGCATCCCTTTTTATTTCGATAATCCTTTATCCTTTGTAAGTAAATCCCTAATTTTTACGAAAATCACTTTATTTGTTCATTATATATCTAATTATATTAAAATATTTTCTAGGACCCCTAAATATTAAACAAAAATAACACATGAACAATGAAGCACACTCGTGTCTCAAACCGACGCCACGCTTCGACGCCATCATTCCTTTTTATCCAGTGTCCTTTTTACCTCCAAGATCCTTCCTATTTGTAAGTAAATCTTAATTTCTTTTTTTCAAATCCCTATAATTATTAAAAATATACACCTCGGCCATCTAGGAGCGGTGGGTATTTGGGGCCTTAACGTTGCTGACATCCCTTTCCCAGGCCTTTGAATTGGTGCTCAAAATTTTCTCATCTTAAATAAGAGAAATAAATTAATGAAAAATGTGTAGAGGCAGATGCAGCCAAGAAATAATCTCTGATTGCTTTATCAATTAGCCAGAAACGTTTCGGTGCATTTATTTCTTTTGCTATATCTATCCATCATAAATGCACCGACACTGTTCCAGCTAATCGATAAAACAACAGCAAGTATCATTTCTTGACTGCCTTTACCTCTACAGACAAACGGAAATTATAAATAGATCCTATAGATTAGAGACGACTACCACCTATTTTCTCTCTTCTTTAAAAATAACATTTTTATAAAAAAATCTGGTGTGACTGGGACAGCACACAACTTTCTCTTACCTTCGGTAATCGAAAGTTGTGTACTGTGCTTGTCACACCAGATTTTTTGTGTCGAGATATATTTAGTTCCCGACAGTATGGAACATATGAATTCAAGATGTAAAATTTATAAGTATGGGAAAATATTTATATTTTGTTACCATGGCAACCATTTCTCCTATCTTCCCTATGAAATACAAGAGTAAAGTGGTCTTCAGAAGATTTCAATCGCAAAATGAGAATATACATTTTAAAGAGCATCTAAAAAATAATTGATTTTTGAATTTTAAAAAAAATCGTTGGAGCAAATTTTGAGAAAATCGAAAAAAACTGAAAAAGTACATCAGTAAAGTACTAGTACTCTTTGGCCGATTTTGATTAAAAGCTTATTTTTCCGGTCCCGGGGGTGTTTAACTTAAATATAAAATTTCAACCTCATAGCTCAATTCCTTCATGCTTAAAATTGAACACACACCCACCCACACACCCACCCACCCACCCACCCACAGACAGACCATGTCGCGAAAACCACTTTTTTGGATTCAGGGGACCTCAAAACGTGAAGATCCATCAAAATCTCGACATCAATTTTTGACATGAAACCAATACTTTCTCTCTATATATATATTACATATATACATAGGTAAGAGAAAGTAAAATTAAATAAAATAGTTTAATAAATAAAAAGACCAAGCAACCATGTTAATTTCTTTATTTTATTCGAACTCACAGCGACTTTTCGGTCGACTATGCGACCATGTTCATGGCTAGGGTTCAGTCAACTGAAAACCCGCTTATGTTCTTTGATAGACATTTCATAAATGATAGATCGTTAATAATTTTATGAAATGCCTATCAAAGAACATAATGGGTTTTGTTGAATGGACCCAATTCATGAAGATGATTGCATAGCCGACCGAAACGCATGGGTTCGAATACATTCAACAAATATACATAGCTGATTGGCCTCTTATTTATCCTTCTAAAAATAGCTTATTCTTTTCTTCTTACAAAAATAATTTTATAAATGGAAAATACTTTAAAAGTAAATAAAATCGCGTTTGT
Organism: Euborellia annulipes; assembly: GCA_023213315.1. Lineage (NCBI taxonomy): Eukaryota > Metazoa > Arthropoda > Insecta > Dermaptera > Anisolabididae > Euborellia > Euborellia annulipes. The sequence continues at coordinate 37,314 of JAKCPI010026289.1, read as the reverse complement.
CCAAACTTTGATAATGAAAAATTGCCTTAGATACTTCTTAACTATTTAATTTAGCCTTTTCATTAACTCATACCGAAAAACATGATGAAAACAAAAATAAACAATTAAGTTGTAAAACCAGTGGCGTAGTGAGCTTAACTCGCGCCCGGGGCACAATACATTTTTAGCGCCTCCCCCCCCCATTCGAAAACCATATAATTATATGTAAAATATACTCGTAAATTAATAAATAAATAAAGTAAAATAAATAGTCATAGGCTCAAGCTAGGCTTTAAATTTGAGACAAAAAATGTAGTTGAGAAAACAAGACTATATTTTGAAATGTCTATGATCATCCAGAAATCAATTATAATAAAAATAAAAATTATCCAGCAATTTTTTGTTTTGCGGACCATTTGGCGCCCCTTTGTGAGTAGCGCCCGGGGCATGATGACCCCCTTGCTCCCCCTCGCTACGCCACTGTGTAAAACATTCTAATTAGTTATCTTTTATTTTTCTTGCTTGATTGAAATATAAATATTTTTTTTTAAATAAAACTAAAATATGATCTTTCACTCACTTTATAAAAAAAAAACAATTTCACTTCCAACCCCGAAATGCAACTTATGTGCGCGTACGGAACACTTTAGTACTTATATTGATTTTTTTTTTAAACACGAACACTTTTTTCCCATTCACACTCACATTCCTTCAGACACCCATACACACAGTATTTTCGGCAACTTAGGCCATTTAAGATTTTAAACTCGTTAATTGTAAATATATCTATTGGGGGTCCAGGCCATATATTTTTTTATTTTATTACAAACAAATAAAAATTTTTCATGTTAGATAATAATCTTTGACCGTTTTTCTCAAACAGATAATAGAGAATATTCCCTAAAGAAATAATTTTTTGTTTTTATGATCAAGATTATTTTTTAATGCCAATAATTATTTATTAATTTTACTAACCATAATAATCGTGAAAGCTCGAATTATTCAATCAAGATTAATATTTAATTTCATTTACGAATAATTTTTTCACGGATTATGAACTTTATTTCGATGCCGTAATATTTAAATCATATCTTGTAATTATTATTAGATTGTGCAAAAAATAAATTAGTGAATATTTATAATGAAAGACTTTGGGCGAGAAATTAAGTGAGAACTGCTTTTGTGGAAAGGGCCTGTCAGAGCATCTTATTAGTTGTTATTGGAAGGAAAATGTAGGGGAGCATTTGTTTTGATAAAAGTGGGATATATTAATGAATTATCTTCAGTCAATAAATAAAAACATACATTCTTGTTTAAACAATTTGTATGTTAATTTGTTGGCGAGCGTCCCATGGCCCCCGGGAATCGAACCCCAGAGTCTTCAGCCCTTTCGGGGTGTTAATATTTTATTTCATCGCATCGGCACATCGATGTCCTAGGTAGGCTGGAGATCCTGGCTTATATTCACGGGAACCATGAGACGTTTGGCCCACCAACAAAAAAAAAAAAAAAAAAAAAAAACCTACAAATTTGTTAAATATCTTTTGCCAAGTCCGAATTGAGGTGTTCAGTGAATATTATTCTTTAAAAAAATCTGGTGTGACTGGTCGCACAGCACACAACTTTCTCCTAACTTCGGTAATCGAAAGTCGCCTTCTGTGCTTGTCACACCAGATTTTTTATGTCGACACATATTTAGTTTCCGACAGTACGGTACATTCGATTTTCAAGATGAAATATTTAAAATATGGGAAAAAAATTTATTTTTTTACCATGGCAACCATTTCTAGGGGTTTTGGCTAACTTAAATATAAAATTTCAATTTCATAGCTCTTTTTGTTCTTGAGATATTTTGTTCACAGACACACAGACAGACCATGTCGCGAAAACCACTTTTTTTTTATTCAGAGGACCTCAAAACGTGTATATCCATCAAAATCTCAATATCAAATTTTTGACGTGAATCCAATATTTTCTCTATATATATATATTGACATATATAGAGGTAAGAGAAAGTAAAAAAATCATTCAAATAGTCTTTAGAGAGCAAATACCCCTTGACATATTTATAACTCAATATTTTCTACAGAAAAATTTTATTTCATCACATGTTGTATTTCTAAAATAATATTTGTAACGAAATTAATGTCCCATTCTCTTTTTTTTCTCTGATTATATCTCATTTTTTTTTTTTTTTCTTCTTCAAATTAAGATAAGTTATCAAGTGATCTAATGCGATTTTTTTCCTCTTATGTCGATTATCAAACATCACAATAGTTGATAGAAATTGCCTTTTGTTTCCATCGATCATTATTGTTTTTATCAACATTTAATCTAAAAAAAAAAAAAAAAAATTAACAAATTCTACTCAGAAAGGGGAGAGAGATCAATAGTTTTCTATTCTATTGGGAAACAAAATGATTAAAAATGAAAGTTTATAAAATTTAACAAATTTAAAATGAAGTTTTTTTTTTGTTATAGAAAGAGAGAGAGAAAAAAAAACATTAACTTTGTTTAACCATGCTTGAAGCATTTTAAAGATTTACTTTAGGTTTAAAGAAAGCTCTTTCCATATTTAGATCATTTTATTTAATTTACTTAAATTATACCCTTACTGGCAAAGGTTCATACCTAATTTGATTCCATACAAAAAATTCCACCTCAGATGTTTAGTTCTCACTCATAATAAATTTAAGCTAACACTAGCTCTCACCATCAAAGGAACTATCCAAATGATTCCACTTTCCCTAATGAATAATATGAAAAAAAATATAAAATATTGGTATCCAAATTATTTAAATATAAATTTACATTGAACTGCCTGGGATCCGAACCCACTCCCTTGTGCTTTTAGGTTATCAACATTGATATTTGATATTTGTCAACACCATTAACCTCTCGACCACAAGGAGTATAATTAATACTTATTCAAACGGCTTTTTGAATTAATTATATGAATCAAATTTGCGAGATGAGTTTTTGTTTATGATTGGGCAAAATTGCACCTCCTGGACTTGAACCAGGATTTCCACATTTTCGCGTCGGGTGGACCTAGTGGTAGCTTTGGTTCGAGTCCAGGAGGCGCATACTTGAATCAGCACCTCCAAACATACTCCAAAAGAATCCTCCACTAGATCCACGCCCGCCCCGAAAGCGTGGCAGTCCTGGTTCGAGACCAGGAAGTGCAATTTCGCCCAATCATAAACCCAAACTTATCTCGCAAATTTGCTATCTTAAACGATTATTGACTGGCTAATAAACAGTCCATTTGAGCGTTGATTGAAAAAATTCTTTCTTTTTCAAACAAAGCTCTACCTAGCTAATTATATGAATTTTCTTTACCGACCCTTACGTGATATAAATATAAAAATTTTTATTTCTATTTTCTTTTCTTTTCTATATAAGAAAATAGGTTAAATAATTAATTTTAATGTGTAATAAAAAGTGATTTTTCAGAGGTCACAACTTGTTATAAACTAGAAAGGTTGTCTTAATACAAATGGCATTTGTCACTCATACAAACAAGTTTGCTCTTTTCATCCTCTTAATTCATTTTAACAAACAACTGACATTAAAAGAGATAAGAATTTTTATTATCAACTTTTGATTGATTCGTAGATGTGACTGTCTTTAGTTGGATGTCGTGGATAAGAATATCTTTTGATTGAATGAAGTTGACTTTTGAGCTACCCTATATATTTTTTTCACTTTCAATTTCTCTTTCATCTTTATTCTATTCTGAATGTTCTAAATGACAAACGAGCGCATCGTCATTTCATTTTCTTTGAAGGCTTCTGACAACTATTGGTTACCTTGTCCGAAGTTGCCTCATCTTAATTAAAAGGATGGCTCGACCGTTCCAACCTTTCTAAAGACCATCTCTTTTTTTTCTGGATTACGAAATTCGTTCTAGACAGACAAGACTCCCTCATTTCTTTGAGATGCTCCCTCTCGATTTCCTCATCACAAAAAAAACCAGTTAGTAAATGAATTGAATTGATAGCAATTGAGGATGCATACCAATAGACAAGTTAATCGTTTGAAAGTGAATCTTATAATCAATCGTGTTTGCATTTAACACCAACTCGTTGCATTTCCTTTAATTTTTTTTTTATTTTTTTTTTAAATCTATTTATATTTTTCAAAGTTCAAATCAAGAGAAAGTACACGATTACATCTTTATAACTTTTTGTTAAATTTTCTCAATTTTATGGGGTTAGTTTTATAAAAATAAATTAGGATGACAAATTCCTCTCGAGGGCTTGTTGCTAGGTATTTAAATGAATTTATTTACAGAAATAAAAATCACGGAAAAGACTTGCTATTTCTTGACTTTATAATATGGCTTTGACAACATTATCTTCATAATTTTAGGAAAACCTGTTCCCATTTAATTAATATTAATTTTACTTTCTCTTACTTATATGTATATGGTAATATACATATATATAGAGAGAAAGTATTGGATACATGTCAAAAGTTCGATGTCGAGATTTTGATGGATATAGGCATACACGTTTTGAGGTTGCCTGAATCCAAAATATCTCAAGAACGAAAAGAGCTACGAGGTTGAAATTATATATTCAACTAAGGTACTCCCTAGGACGTGACACGAAGTTTTTGTACAAAATCGCTAGCATTTTACTAGAGTACTTTTTCAGTTTTTTTTTTTTTTTTTGTGATTTTCTCAAAATTCGCTCCAACGATTTTGTTTAAAATTCATAAATCAATTATTTTTTACATGCTCTTTAAAATGTATATTCTCATTTTGCCGTTGTAATCTTTTGAGGCACGCTTTACTCTTGTACTTCATAGGAAAGATAGGAGAAATGGTTTTCATGCTAAAATATAAATATTTTCCCAAATAAATTTTACATCTTGAATTTTTTAATATATCGGTTCGAGGGGGGGGGGGGCATGTTTGGCTCCCGTATTATCCCGTCTGTGGTTGTCCTATTTTAGTAGCTACTGACTGCATTTGCGTGATGTTTTGGGCTAGAAGGGGATTTGGGATTTCATAACTTCATATCGAATGAGAAAGGGAGAATTTCACTTACTTAGTAGGTTATTGGAAAATGACATGAGTTGAAGGGTAACTCCATCTTATAAGAAAATTTATTATTTTAGGGTTGAATAAATCAAATAGCAGTTAACAGTAGTTTTATTTCTTTAATAATTTATTATCATTATGCGACCTAATTTCTCGAGAGATTCTTCTCTCTCCCAGAATAACCACAGTTGTCAGTTTCTGACAAATAGATAAAAAAAACAAAAAAACGTTTCATAATTATTCTGTCATCATATGTTTTTGTTTCGAGTGCAAATGATTTAAATTGTTGAATGTTTTTTGTTTTTCTTATTTATTTAAAAGTGTAAAAAAGTATCTCGATAGGTGGTCTTGTTGGATCCAAAATGAAAAATATAAATATACCGTATATATAAAAAAAGTATCAACTTTCTCTTACCATCGATAATTGAAAGTTGTATTCTGTTCTTGTCACACCAGATTTTTTGTGTCGACATATATTTAGTTTCCTAAATATTAAAATTAAAGAGCCCTCTGGTTTGGTATAGGGGTTAGCGTGCTGACCTTCTATCATCATACTATCTCGCGAGGGTCGCGGGTTCGGACCCCCCCCCCCCAGGCATTCCGATTATTTTATTTAAGCAATTTGGATACCAAATGACTTAAGAATGGCTGGAGCCCCAATAGATATATTAATAACATACGAGTATTGTTAAAAGTCTTAAATGACCTAAGTTGCCGATAAGTCTGGGTGAAAGTGTGAGTGTTAAAAAAAAAAAAATTTAAATGTAAAATTTATAAACATGGGAAAATATTTATATTTTGTTTCCAATCGTTGGATGGAATTCCGAGAACATCGAAAAAAAGTGAAAAAGTACCCCTACACCAGTCAAGTACTAGTAGGGGTACTCTGGCCAATTTTGTTCAAAAAATAATTTTCTCATTTAATTATTTTTATAAAAAATATGAATTAAATATTTTTTGGAATCCTATTCTACCTTTGAACCTCAAAAGTTTTCATTAAACAATTTTCATATTTTTTTTTTAAACAATGAAATAATCACATCAGAAAACGTATAGAAGCCATTTAACTCTCACTGGACCATAAATTACCAAGAAATTTCACCTTCAAGTACTTGTTTCGTTAACCCTTGAAGGGGATTTGGGATAAATAGGATATTGCTTTCATACTACTTAATATTTTCTTAATTATTTCATTTATATAATACATATTTTATTCATTTATTTATGAATAAAAAATAAACTACGTGAATTTCACAAATTAAAACTCTCAGGAGTGGATTAACAAAAGAATCCTTGACCATGATCTTGATTGAATCTATTCTTTATTTAATAACTAAAATAATTAAATCTTAAAAAGGAAATTGTATGATTCACAATTTTTATTTATTTTAAATTCTATTTTATCCAACTAGGCTATACAAATCACACTTGCTTGTTAACATTTACTTTTCTGTGTAAAAATGACGAGACCATAAATCGCTGTTTATTCTTTTTTTTTTTGGAAAGTTGCATAATCGTAATGTTATCTAATTATCGACCTTAGCATTATAAAGTAGTAGACCTAAAAATCCGAGAACCGGATCCCCCTCTCCTTTGTTGCTCTCACGTTTCGAACGAGTTTTGGACACATATATCCACTTAAAACAAGTTTTTCGGCTTGCAAAATAACAATATATATCTTGTTAAATCTAAGATGGCTAAAAAAATTGAATATTTATTACAGTTGAATATTGAAAGTTAATTACTATTATTTTCATCTTTTTTAAACATTAAGAAATTTTTAAAAAGCGATTCATAAATATTATAGAATTAAGAAAAATTTTAGCTATAATATTAATTAGGATCCTCTGTCACTCCATCATCATATTGACTCGGTAATTTGTAATCCCTCAAGTTGGTGATCGTCCTTTTGTAAATACACTAACTAAATCCTTAATATTTTTTATCTATCCGTATTTAGCCTTGCTTGGTCATGCTTTACTATATCATTTTAAAAACAGCTTAGGATCAAGGCTGCCGACGCATAGCAGCATGATTAATTCTATAATCAAAAATTTTTTCCTATTAAATTTGTTAGAATCCCGTAATTAATAAGATTTAATTTTTCTGTCTTCAAAATATTAATATTTTCTTTTTTTTCAGGTAAAACAACTCTTACTGTACTGTACTTTCTTCTGCTTTTAAACAACTTCACTTCTTGCCAGTGAAATGTAAGTTTTTTTTATCATCGAAATACATGTATTTTTGTTTAACCCATGGGCGTTCAACGTCTCACATCCGTTTTCGATATCTTTGTCATTATTTTATGGTTTTTGAAAAATTTCCAATTTCAATTTTTTTATGTAGCCTATATTTTTTTTTTAACAATAGAATAATCACATAAAAAAGTTTGAACTGTAGCATTTTCTAAAACTGCGGTTCCAAACTTTAATTTAACATATTGCATATTTTTGGAATCTTTATTATTATTTTTTTTTTTTAAACATTCACACTTTTTTCTCATTCACACTCACACTCACACACATTCACACAGTCTTTTTCTGGCAACTTAGGCCATATAAGACTTTGACGATACCCGTTGTTTATGATAATATCTTTTGGGGGTCCAGGCATTTCTATTTAAGATATCGGGTATCCAAATGGCTTAAATAAAATCTTCGGACTTCCTAGGGTCCGAACCCGTGACGCTTGGTATAGGAGGTAGGCACGCTACCTACTATGCCAAGCCCGGGGGCGGAATCCTTATTAATCAAAAGACTACTAAAATAATCATAATACTTAAAATGACTATTTTTAAATCTAAACTTGCAAATTAAATTTAAAACACCAGATTATATGTTTCAATATATTATTTATTAGTAAAAACCCTTTATACGAATTTCGACACTCAGCGTGCCAACTTCAGAAGTGATTAATATTAATTCTACAAATACTATTAATCCAGTTTTTACTAATAAATATTATATTGAAACATTTGATCTTGTGTTTTTAATTTAATTTACTTCATTAAATATATTTATTATAAATGAAAAAATATTACAATTTTCTGTACTGTCTATGCGTATTAAAAAGGCTATAATTAATGGAATGGCTTCAGTCAAGGAAAGAATAAAATACAAATTTTTCTGTTGACTTTTCGAGCGCCAATCATGCTTTTCCTCGGGACAGTCTAATGTCAATTCTTATGGATTGTAGTCATATCCATGCTTGTTATTTAATATTAAAATCATTCTTTAAATAAGAAAATCAACAGATTTTTAATGCTAGTTGTCAGTTAGTTGATGTCAAATGATACTCAAATTACCACAATCCATAAGAATTAACATTAGGCTATCTCGAGAAAGAGAGTGATTGGCGCTCGAAACTTTGATAACAAAATTTGTTTTTTATTCTTTCTTTAGCTGACTCCATTGCATTATTTATATTGAAAAAATAATTTTCCCCAAATACTTTTAATTTTAACTCTTATCACCATCAATTTACTGCACACATAAATTAACATAATTAAATTGAATAGGCCTCATTAATTAATTTGAACATATCAGTAATTGACATAATTCTATGTATTCCCAATCATAATTTCTTTAAAAATTACCAGGAAGTATTATCCACCTGGGCTCTCTACAATGATTAGCTTAATGTTAAATTTTGAATACTAAAATACGACACACCCTTCTATATGAGGATATACTTTTTGATAATAGATTAGATTGGCATAAAACTTGACACAAGTATAAATAGAATAAAATTTGTTAGATATCGATTATGAGACAGAGATGACTAATTAATTAAACAGGAAAGTTTGAAGGTAGTCTGTGAATAATAAATAATATTTAAATTGATGTTTCGGACGCATATTAGGACTTAAAAAATTATCACACAACTTGTATTTGACTTGAGCATGAGTTTGGTTTTTTGGATGAAATTTTTTTTTCATGTAAATGTAGGGTTTATTAAATATTATCTCTTCTCAAACTCTATCTCTATATATTCTCTATTCTCTATCTCTATATATATAAAGAGAGATGTGACTGACTGACTTACTTACTAAGTGATGACAACGCACAGCCTAAACTATAACACCTATAAAGCTGAAATTTGGTATGTAGATTACTTTTAATTCGTAGGCATCATTTAAGAAGCGATTTTTTGAAATTCAGATTTTAAGACCCCCAAATCGTCATTTTTGGGTAAAATTTTGATTTTACTATTTCTTTAATTACTCTTAACCGAAATGAGATACAAATTTGCTTTCTTCGCTAAAACCTTTTTTAGATGAAAATCAAAAATCATTGTTTCAGGGTTTTTTGAAATTCGTCCCTTAAATACCCCAAATCGGCATTTTTGTGAAAATTTATGAGTAAAATTTTGATACAATTATATATCCAATTATACTTGCGCTTCGGGTTAATACTGTAAAATATAATTGTGTATATAATTTTTATGTATTTTGGATTTTACTAATGATATCTTATTAGAAAGAGAAATTAATGGATTCATGTCAAAAATAAGATGTCGATGCATATACAAGTTTTGAAGCCCGCTGAGCCTGTATGTTCGTCTGGCACTTTACGTTATAATTAACCAGGCAAATTTATTTGATTTAAATAAATTTTCAGCGGTCCTGGGATCCGAACTCACACTCTTAATTTTTAAATCAAGCCCGGTCCTACGATCGGAAAGGGAGGGGAGACATAATAAATTATATCACTAAAATAGCATTCACATCTACAAAGAATGAAATATTTAAATTAGAAACGTTATTACCCAGTCTAAAGATTATTTTTATGATAATATTCAAATTTTCTAGGCCTATAAATGCTTATAAAGAAGATAAAATCAAATTACATTAAGTAAATTAATAAAACACATTAAATTTTAATAATAAAACTTAATAATAAATAAAAATGTATTCCATAGAAAGGTGAAAAATTTTTTACTATAATTTTCAATTTAATTACTTCCTTAAATCGAAAAAAATAACTTTTATTTCGTAAATTTCACTTGACAAATGTAAAAAAATTTTCAAATTTTTTGTTTAGGTTTAATTTTGAGGGATTTATGGCCTGTTTCCAGAACTTAGGTAGTTTTCTATATTCTTTGAGTGTTGTCTATTCAATATTTAAGATTGTTGTAGTTTTGATCGCTGTAGAACTCAAGCCCCCGTAGATACATACCACGCACTCATTGCATATATAACCCCCCAAAATAACACCCCCCCACAAAAAAAAAAAAGGTAAAATAATAAACTTTTTTTTTTTTTTAAATATTTAGAAATTTATTTTTTAAACCCAACCACCCCCTGATTCTAACCTCCCCTCTTTCTATGGGGGGGGGGGAAAAATTTAAAAACTAACCCCCCCCAAAAAAAAAAAAAAAAAAAATTATATCCCCCCCAACCCCTTAAAAAATGTATTTATTGTAAACAATTAATTTCTAATACCTTACAATTCAGTCTTCTTCCGTCAAAAGTAAAAAGCTTCAGATAGCAAATTTCAAAACTGATAAAAATTACCTCGGTTTATTTAATTATTTTTTATCTTAATTTATTTTTCTAAAGATTTCATAATCTTCATCACAAACAAAATGGATAAATTAGTTAAAAAAAAAACTTTTTTGTTCATTATTTATTGTTTTATATTTGAACAAAAACAAAAGATTAAAAATTATAATAAAGGGTAATAAATAGGTTAACAAAAAATGGAGCTTTAAATGTGTACCTACACACAAATTGGAATTTTTTAAACGCTTCCTATTATTTTAAAACACCTTAAGACAATGGCTCTCACTTTTTATTAATTTAAAGGAAGTTAAAAATATTTATTATGTAAAACATTTAAGTATTCCAACATTATACAATTCATTATTAATTAATCACTATTTGATATTTGATAAAAAAAAATATATAAAACAAGTATTGGAGGAAATTATTTTTTTTTTTTTTAATATTCAAGGCAAAAAATGAGTCCGATTTCACTTTGGAATTTATTAAATATATTCTTGACATATAATAAAATTTCAAGGCCAGTAAATACCTAAACAAGGTTAGTTTTTTTAATAAAATTTTTTAAGAAGCTTAAAACTCTAGCCTTGTGCTCGTCTGTTGTCGGTCTACCCTGCAGGCAGAAAAATTTCTTTTCCACATTTAAGCAACGGTTACTTCTCCTTTAGTTATTTTAAATAACTCCCAGAATATTCAAAATTTTAAATCACTAGATATTTTGAAAAATAATTATAAATTTTAATTCTCCCCACCTCCCGTGAACTAGAGGTGAAAGATAGTGAAAATACTGATAACCTTAAAAGCCAATGAATTCGGAGAGGTGAGGATTCGGATCTCAGACTGTCCGATGAAAATATATTCAAATCAATTGAAAGCCAAATGGCATCTGCCTAAATTACATATATCGAATAATTAACATTAAATATTGTTTTAATTTTTAACTTTTTTGATTAAAGGTTAACGATTTGGTGTTATAGTTTTTGCTTACAGAATAGCATTTTGATACAAGGATGTGTTAAAATGAATTAACGATGATTTTGAATGTTTAACGGTTTGATTAGAGAATACATCTGAATATCGCTTAAGATCTATAGCAAAAAGAAAGAAAATTGATTAATAAAAAATGTATAGGTCTATAGGCTTTTGTTATTAACTTTTTTCGGCATCTTTGGCCATTTAGCGATTTTCTCAAAATTCACTGCAACGATTTTGATTAAAATTCAAAGATCAATTATTTTTTAGTTGCTCTTTAAAATGTATATTCTCATTTTGCCATTGAAATCTTCTGAAGACCACTTTACTCTTGTACTTCATGGGAAAGAGATGAGAAATGGTTGCCATGGTAACAATATATAAAATATTTTCCCATGTTTATAAATTTTACATCTCTCGAATGTACCGTACTGTCGGAAACTAAATATATGTCGACACAAAAAAAATCTGGTGTGACATGCACAGCACACAACTTTCGATTACCGAAATTAAGAGAAAGTTGTGCGCTGTGCGACCATCACACCAGATTTTTTTGTTAAATAAGAGAAAAAATGAGTGTTTCTAAAATTTAGTAGGTTGGAGGGGGACTGTACAGGGTCATTAAAACAAGCCTGTTTAATATAAATCAACAAAGTACAAAAATCCCATCGACTTGGGAATTTTATATAATTAAAGTTTTTGTTAGTAATTTGTAAATTCTAATTAATTTTTTTGATTTTTCGACCTTCATATTAATTGGCGATATTTTTCCTTTTCTTTATAAATGGTCAATTGATTTTCTTACAATTGCGAATACAATACATTTATAGTATAATATCTTAATATAATAAATACAAGCTGTTTTCTCATAAAAGCGTTTAAGATTAAAAATTAAATAACAATTAGATATGGAAAATAGCAAATTTCACAGGATCATGATGAAATATTACGAAACTTTTTTTTTTTAATTATTTAGAAAATCAATCATTTCAACGCTTCTTTATTCGAACTTGATTTATAGAAAAATATTTTTGCCTTTGATTTTAGAAATTTTTCATGGATCTTTAGCGTTTGTTAATTTTTTTAACTTTTTAAATCTTTGATATTTTAATATTTGATTCAAGGATTTTTATGGACCTTACGACATTTTTTTTTCTTCTAAATAACTTTCGAAAAATCCGGAAATTGATTAATTTATTTCTAAATAATATAAATTCAGGAAAAATCGATTCCTTTAATTACTCTTTGCCACGATGATGATGCTGTTGGACCAAATATCATGGGTCGTGATTTAGTCCACTCAGTAATTTTCATTCCGTTTCGATTAATCTTTAATCTGCTGTATATTTCCTTGCCTTTTAATTTGTAATTTGAGTTTTTTTAATTTTTCCTTATTTATGAATCATTATTTTACTCACTTTTACGAAACTCATTAAATGATATTTTATATAAATAATTAAAGATAATTATCTGGAATTCTCTATATATCAACATTAATTCACGTATACTATTACAAATGTTAATTAACTTACCAAGTTAATAGAACTGCTATCATATTCCACTTGTTTAAAGAACCTACCATCTATCTAATTAAAAGTTTGTTATTTACAATGTTGTTTTGCACCCTTCTCCTAGTTTCCTACTGAACATTTTTTTTGTCTTTTCGTTAGGCCATATAGACTTTCAAAGATACTTAAATTAATTAACGATATATATTGGGGGAATTCAAATATACGAGTATTTATTTATAGTCTACTATTTGTTTATAATACTGGTACATAAATTTTATACCTTGAATTCTAATGTACCGTATGACCGAAAACTAAATATAAGTTGACACAAAAAATCCGGTGGGAAAAGCGCAGAACACAAACTTTCAATTACCGAACTTAAGAAAAAATTGTGTGCTGTGCAACCATCACACCAGATTTCTTTCTCTTATTTTATACCGCTTATTCCCGACATTTTTTCAATCACACTACAAACTAGCTCGGTTAGAAATTGATCACATATTGCTTCATAAAGAACAAATATAACGCTATCTAATTTAGGGTTTATTCACTTAAAACAGCCCATAAATAATCTTACTTTTTGAAATGAAACAATAGACTATAAATTTACTATTGAAGGCCATTTAGACTCAATCTATATTTATTTTACCTCCATTGGTACCCAATCCAATTGAAATAAATTGTCGCCTGTGACGGGATACGAACTCCGACCCCTTGGTATAAAAGGCTAGCACGCTAACCACTACACCAAGGCCCGAGGGTTATTAAATTTTTCAATTAGTATCGTTGTCATTTATTATTTTCCAAATTAATATATTCAAAAGATAATTTAAAAATTTTTTACAAAATTAAAATATTCTTTTGTATCCATCATCATTTAATAAATAAATAATAAAGTGACTGGTTAGTAATTTTTTTCAAAAAGAAACAAACAATCTGTGACGAGTCATCAACCAGAAAGATCTTTCTGATTCTTTGCATTTTATGGCAAATAAAGTAATTTAGCCTTCAGAAGAGGTTGTATAAACGATTTAAGGTTACAAGTACTAAATAGTAAAAGTTATGACGAACTCCCCATATCTGCCCAAGTGGAACGTTTCGATACCTTTTTTTAATCAGGAAGAATTACTACTTATAATTTATAAGTAAAATCGAATTTAATTAATTCATTACTCGCATTCATGATTCCGCGCAATAACTATTGTTTCTAATTGTCTCTAAATAATTTTAATTAACCTTGTAATTCATTTTAATTGTAAACAAATTTAATATCTATAATGGATCTTTTAAAATTTTTAGATATTCAACGGCTCAGGGCATAATTTTTCCTGAACCTTTTTCCTTTCCTTTTTTTAACAATTTTAATTTTTTTCACTGTTGGTCCACCCTCTTTCCAATGCATTTGCTAAATAAAGTTTGTCCATTTCTTTCGTGATGTCTGTACGTTTTGCATAACTCAAAAAAGTTGAAATTTTGTATTTAGGATTGTTATAAGATGTAATTATATACAGCCTATTTTAGTTACAATCACTTGTGCCAAAAGGGGTCTTTACTTTAAAGGGTCTTGGACAGGAGAAGGAGCAGGTCTTTAATTCTATTCCGGCTTGTTTCCTTGTATATTAATTAATTTTTTGCGATTCTGAACTGCCAAATCTTTTTCATCATTTGTGTTTAAACTTATTTATTTTTGCAAATTATTAGTCTATTATTATTATTTTTTTTTTTCAAAATTTTTTTAAGCAATTTTTTACATATTTTCATTATTACTTTCTCTTACCTATTATTATTTAGTTCTTATTTATTTTAATTTTTCTTTGGTTTTGGGAGGAACATGGCGTCCCCCTTGGTCCTTGGAATCAGGCAATACACAGAATAAATAGTTTCAGTTATTTATCGCTTATCTTTTTGAATTATATTATAAATACTAAATACTAATCTAGTATTTAGTTTAATAGAAAAAATTCTTATTTTTTTTTTAATATCAGTTGATGATGAATTAATTTCATGGTCATATGACTTGGGTAAAAATAAAATTATTATATTTATTCTTGTAGGATTGTAGAATTAAAATTATTTATAGGTTCTATAATTGAAAATAAATTTTCGAATTTTTATGGATAATTTGTCATTTGCTTATTTTGATTCTTCCTGTGTCCATGGAAATAATAGGCAGATGCATTTTGCATCTTTCTCAAGCCTTGGCCTAGCACTGGCAACTATTATGCTTCCCATCTTGCGTAACAATACGTAATTTTTACTCATTAGTTAGACTACATTAATAATATTCATTCAAGTTACTATTTTCATCTGGAAACAATCCAATAGAAAGAAAAATTAAAAAAAAAAAAAGACGATGAACTTAATTATTATTATTTTATTTATTTTTTTTTTTTTGCGATGCTTTATTTTTGAGGAAGGGGAACTTAAAATTTTTTAAAGATGAAAAAAATTAAGGAACTACATCATCATTCTTTTATAATGTTGACATTTCCACTTCTGGTTCATAAGCTTTACTAATTATTTTTTTTATAAAAACTAGGTTTGAAGGAAAAAAATTGCTTTGGCTACATGTTGAATTTTCTAAGTTATTGGGTCAATGATGGTTCCCGGATTTTGTTACGGAAGAGTTCAAAATTTGTTATATTAGGGAAGGAACAACCCGGAACTTGGCATTAATAGAAAACTTGTAGGATTAAAATTATAAAAATTATATTTTTAAAAAAATGCCTTTGGCATACGTTCGTTCACGAACTCAATCATTTTTATTCAAAATTCTTAAATATTTAATAAAATATTAATATTCAAATTAATAAAATAATTCAACATAGGAGGTCTAAAAAAATATAAATATTTCAGTTACTAGATTCGCGGTCCTCAGCTTCTAGCCGAGATTTAATTTCACCTACAAATATACGTAGATTTAAATTTTGAAAACATTTGTTTGCTTTAAAATTATTATAATGAAGGTAAATAGTAATGAAATTAAACTATGTACCGTGGACTTTCATGTTTTCAAAATTAATTTTAAGTAGGTAAAATTAAAAGGTGAGATCTGCGATTCTTATAACTGAAATATTTATATTTTTTAGACCTCCTATGTTAAATTGTTAATTTTAATATTAATATTTTATA
Organism: Euborellia annulipes; assembly: GCA_023213315.1. Taxonomy (NCBI): domain Eukaryota; kingdom Metazoa; phylum Arthropoda; class Insecta; order Dermaptera; family Anisolabididae; genus Euborellia; species Euborellia annulipes. The sequence goes on along the minus strand of JAKCPI010026289.1, from coordinate 21,167 downwards.
GAAGTAATTAGCTAATAAGTATCAATGATTTACAGAATTAAAAATGTGTAGGCCTATATTATATATTTCAACTAAAGCCCTCAGTTCATAGTTTAAATTTAATTTCTTTACCATTCATCTTCTTTATAATAATACAATTGCGCGTATGGCAGGGTTGAGACACTCAATAAATTTTTTTTTAAAAAGTTCTTTTAATAAGTCAAGTCCTGATCGTTGGATTAGAATATGAACACATACTTAAATCTAATTTTATTCACACATTCATTTTTTTCTTAAGTTTTGTATTCGCAAATATCAATAAAAGATTAAGAAATTTTATCTTAATAAATAATTCATTATGCGTAAAGATTCATTAAAATATATTTCGAATGTCTATTTCTTAATCTTTTAATTTTTTTTTTTAAATAATTTTTGCTAGAAAGATTTTGAAATTCAGTACTAGGAAAGAATCCCTTAAGCGCGAAATTAATAATTTTAATTTTGTATAATTATTAGCATGATTAGAACAATTAATTATTGTATTTATTCAAATTATTTGAAATTTATTGAAAAGTTCTTAGGTCAAGAATAATAAATGATAGAAATAAGCACAATGTTGCCCTAAGGATATTCAATCCAGAACTTCAGAAATGAAGTTTTGTGAATAAAAATATTGAAAAGGGTAAACTTCCAAAAATTTTTTGACGATATTTATGGGAAGCAATAGTAAGGATCAGAATTTTTATATTTCAATATAAACTATAGATATTTTTTAAATGCTCTACTTTATTAATATGGTGTGAACACTTTTACGGAACTATTATAAAATAAAAATGTATTTGGAAAGGAAATTGGAAAGGAATTAAGTCGGTTTTTTTTTTATTTTATACTGAAATCGCTTACGGTTCGTTTGGGATTGTTATAAAAATATATTGCGATTCTAATTACACAACTGAAAATTAGAATATTGAAAGTAAATTTTATAAATGAATCAACCAAAAAAAAAAAAAAAAAAATCACGAACTATTTAAAAGGATATCCGAAAGTCCTTTCTTTTTTTAAAGTACCTAAAAAAATTTGGTTTAAATGAATATAATTAGGGGTACATTGTGTTTATTTATTTTTATCATTTAGGCCTAACACTCTTATGTGAATCAATTTCAAATAATTGAATGAAATAGAATAATTCAGATAGAATATAAAATTTCTTATGACTTCCGTCCAATCAAAAGTTTATTTATTTTCGTACCTTTTTAATCTGAAAGTATTTTAATAGTCTATCGGAAATTTTTCAGAATAAATGAAGGACGTATTTATTAATATCGGAAATAATTTTTAAATAACCTTATCCAAATTCTGTCTAATTTACTAAATTCAATTTTAATTGCCTCATTGAAATGAAATTTATTTAATAAATTATAGAATGGTTTTGTAAAATTACTTCGTGAGTTGAATCTAGGACATATACTCAGCGAGAGGCAAGATAGAGTGGGGGAAATTTTAGTCATAAAAGTGACATATTGCTTTAGATTTTAAAAATATCTTTAATCAAAAAAATATATCGTACTATTAAAAATTAAATTATTGAGTGAGGGAAGATTGTGAAAAGTTTTTTGTTGATGAAATTTGCGATTCCAGTTTTACTTTTTTAATTCTTTTTGACACTTTGATCAAATAGACTGTAACCAATTTATTTTTTAAATTGTCTTACATAAACCCTTCTGTTGCACCTTTTCAATCCGCGTTTGCTACATTCCTCAGGTTAAAAAATTTACTCCCATAAGAAACTGGATGGGGGAGCTTTAATATTGTCCCTCACTGTACATTTGTGGAGGGGCGGTGAGGGGGATTCTTGATAAATGAATCTATAAGAAATAAAAGCCTGATTTTATTACTAATCCATAGGGGGGAAACCTTCCATATCTTCCATTTAAGGTTCTGGGAAGTAGGTCTTGAGTTAGGACAAGCTTTCGGCGGTCAACCTTATATCTTGTTGCATACACAGGACTTCATTTTTATTTTCTAGAAGCCTTTTGTAAGTCATTCTAAATTTGAGATTCAATTATGCCTAATTAATTAATCTTAAATACTAGAAACATTTCTTTCGATGTATATTTCGATCACTATAGCGACCATCTTCAGTGTAAAATTTAGCTTTCTCCCAATTAATAAAATATTAGCACTGTCTTATCGTATTTGTGATTTATTCATCCAAAAACTAATTTTTACAGAAGATGGTTCCTAAAATGACAGAAACGTTGTGACAATTCTTCTTCATTTTTTACACTGAAAAAATAAAAACGTTTGGCCCATCAATAAATCAACTTACAAAAATTTTTCAATATTAACACTTCTATGAGTAGTCAACGAGATATTTATTGAATATCTTATTCAAATGAATAGATCTCGTAAACTGATTGCTGTAAATGCTTTTCGTTGGTCGATATTGTAACCCAGCCAAAATCAAATCTATTATAATTAATCATTGCCTCTAAATAAATAGCTAATGGTATTCTTTTTTAAACATTTTGAATCTTTGTGAAAAATTATATATATTTATCTAATATCTTCTTACTATTAGATCTCCCAGATGAGTCTCCCCCCCCCCCTTACTCTCATTTATTTTTTTGCCTTTTCTTCCTGGTTGCATGTCTTCGGGCCCTTAATGCATTGATTAAAAAAAATATATTTTCAAAAATAATAAAGGTCTGAGATGTTAATAGGAGAGTAGCATTAAATGAGAAAATGCAGCTATAGTTTTTAACAGGAACAGGTAAATGTAGTCCACCAGCAAAGAATAATAACTTTATTTAAATATCGTCGATGTTTCGGGAAGACATCGCTCCCATCTTCAGGAAGATAAATTGTTAATGTTGTTTAGATTGATACATGTAGGTCATACATAATTATAATACAAATATGCATATACCATTAGATGTATGTTTAATTTGTATACGAGAATCGCAAGAGGTGCCTGGGCTGTATTTTTTATTGAATAGGCATGGAACATCAGCCAAGATTAAAAGACTGACAGTCTTTGTCAGCCACTACTGATGTTTCGGACCCTTTTAACAAAAAAAATACAGCTCAGGCATCTACTGTACTATTATCGTATACCATTAAACATACAGCTAATGGGATATGCAAATTTGTATTATAATTTTGTATGACCTACATGTATCAATCTAAAAAACATTAACAATTTATCGTCCTGAAGATGGGAGTGATGAGTTACCGAAACGTCAACGATATTTAAATAAAGTTTTTATTCTTTGCTGTCTGCCTACATCTACCTGTTCCTGGTAATTATCACTCAGCCATTAATTTCTTCTTTTCGAGCTATAGTTTTTTCTTTATATAATTATTCAATTTGCATAGCGACGTTTCGGTTCTTTTTTTTAACCCACTTTTTTCCCATTCACACTCACATTCACACACACATATACACAGTCTTTTTCGGCAACTTAGGCCATCTAAGACTTTATACGATAACCATTATTTATGATATATAGGCCTATATATATATATATATATAAATGGGTCCAGGCATTTTTATTTAAGCCATTTGGTATACCAAATGGCTTAAATAAAATCATTGGACTGCCTGGGATCCGAACCCCCGACCCTTGGTATACAAGGCAGGCGCGCTACCAACTACGTTAAGCCCGGGGGCGTTTCGGTTCCTTGTTTGAACCATCTTCAGAGCTGGCATAGTGGATTTCATACATTATCTGAACCATATTCTTATATAAAAAATATATACACATACATGTGATGACCAGGTACACAAAATGAGAAAATTATAAGATTTTAGTATTTTCGTTTATCGTTTAAATTTATTTTCAAAAATTTATGGTGTTAGAAAAATTTTGACTTTTGACCTATACACTGTATTTTAATATTTATCAATCAATATTTTTCAAAAATATTGTAATAAATAGAGCTATTTTTTAATCTATTAAAACTTTTTTCTTACCTTTATATAAATTAGATGAGAAGTCTTGAAGTAAAAGAAGAAATTATAGTAAAAGAAGATTAATATAAATAGTAGTATAGATAGATCACACACTTGACACTTGACATGAGGCATACACGTGTTATTATATTATTTCAAACGAATTGACACTGAGTGCACACAAACAAAGATAACCGGCATCTTGGAGGATGCATGCACCGAATAAGTCATTTTTTTTTTTTTTAATAATCCGATGCAATTTCGACCAACGACACCGACAGACAGACAGACACGAGATAGATGTGATAGTAGCCTGAGTTGCCTTGTCCCCACCACTTACTTCTATCACTCTTAGCCACTTGTAAGTTCCCTTCCACGTTGTCCACCCGCACAGTCAAACACCTTTCACTCTCCCTCCACTCTCATTTTCGATTGACTCATTAATAGCTAGCCACTCGCCTTTTATTCTAGATATTAAATTATTATTAAATAAAATAAATAAATATATATATCTACACTTAGTTTTTAAATTGTAGATAGATTTTGTAGGCTGGAAAGAGGTTAAGGTTGTATAAGGAAGTACAGTAAATAATTTTTTTTTTAGGGACCATTAGCACCCAAGTTTTCCTCCAATAAATGCATTAGCGAAAATATACGCACAAAAACTGTTAAATAAACTATGAGTTATCAAGGACGTTTCGAGGCGTATAAAATTAATTCATATTAATACACCTTCCCCATCCAAAAAAAAGTTTAAATTTTAAATTCGGATATATGCACTGGAAAAAAATTATTTAATCAAATTTTAGATTTATTTTATGAAAATATTTTTTTTCATAAGCTTATTTAGACCTATTATCTGGTTTCCTCTCAGCGGTAAATTTATTGGAAATATTTTTTTATTGATAAGTAATCTATAATTTTTTTTTTTCATGTGGGGATATAGGGTACCCAAAGGGCCAGTACTTGAGAGAAAATTTTTAATATTTTATAAAAAATTTTAATTTTTTTTTTATTATGAAGAAGCTAAAGGACCCAGGGACTCTCGCTGATCCCATGTGTCAGTAGTCCTGATTCCCCCCCCCCCCCCCACTCCCAATAAGGTTTCTGCAATAATTAGATATTTCTGTCTCTCCTATTGTTCTATTGACTTTTTGTCTTCGGAAGATAGCTACAATTCTAGCTATTTTGTTAAAACTCACATCCTATATTGTTATTATTTATTTTTTAAATATTTTATTATAAATCTTTATGTGCCCTCAGGCTTGGTGTAGTTGGTAGCGCGCCTACTTTATACCGAGGGTCGGGCGCTGGTTCGGATCCCAGGCAGTCCGATGATTTTATTTAATAAAAGTGTAAAATGGCTGTTATATATTAATCTTAAGGTCGATCTGCAGCCAGGAGATTAAAAAACTATTTTAATTTCTTTTGGTCGACGTTTCGGACGCCAGTCGCGTCCTCCTTCTTCGGGACCAAAGATTGTTTAAAAACACACATAGATGTTGTTGTGGAATATATAAAATATTTGAACAATATTGAAAAAGGCATTTTTTGTGTACGAGAAGATGTTTTTTTCAATATTATTCAAATATTTTATATATTCCACAACAACATCTATGTGTGTTTTTTAACAATCTTTGTTCCCGAAGGACACGATTGGCGTCCAAAACGTCGACCAAAAGAAATTAAAATAGTTTTTTTATTCTCCTGGCCCCTTAAGATTTTATTTTTTAAGCCATTTTATTTAAGTTATGCACCCAAATGGGACGTGACACGAAGCTTTTGAACAAAATCGACCAGAGTACTAGTATTGTACAGATGTACTTTTTCAGTTTTTTTTTTTCTTCAAAATTCGCTCCTACGATTTTGATTAAAATTCAAAAATCAATTATTTTTTAGATGCTCTTTAAAATGTATATTCTCATTTTGCTCTCAAAATTGTTTGAAGACCACTTTACTCTTGTATTTCATAGGAAGGATCGAAGAAATGGTTGCCGTGGTAACAGAATATAAATATTTTATCCCATGTTTATAAATTTTACATCTTTAATTCTAATATGTGGTGTAGAGGTTAGCGTGCTAACCTCGTATACCAAACGTCGCGGGTTCGGACCCCAGGCAGTCCGATGATTTTATTTAAGCCAATTGGATACCAGATGGCTTAAATAAGATGCCTGGATCCTATATATGTATATTTATTCAATTACGGTTATCGTATACGTCTTATATGGCCTGAGTTGCCGAAAAGACAGTGTGAATGTGTGTGAGTGTGAGTGAGAAAAAAGTGTGAATGTTTTTTTTAATTAAAAAAAAAAAAATTCTAATATATTGGCGGAAACTAAATATATCTCGACACAAAAAATCTGATGTGACAAGCACAGAGCACAACATTCGATTTCTGAAGGTAAGAGAAAGTTGTGTGCTACTGTGAGACCAATCACCCCAGATTTTTCATATTTAGTTTCACTGTGATCATATTAAGTGTGTATACATTTTTTTTTCGTATTTTTTGTGATTTTGATGATTTATTTTCAATATTATTTCGTCCTTCCATCTCATGTGAGTTTACATTATTTTACAAATCTCTTATTTTCTAATGTTTATAAAATTAATGACATAAATCTTCTAACATATATAAGTATGATAATTCCTTATTAAATTATCCATTATTTCATAACCAAATCTAACTTTAATTTACTAAATTCATTTTTAATTATATTATTAATAAAATTTATATGAAAGACTCTTGTACTGTACTTTAATAAGAACAACCCCTACAGAAAATGAAAATCGTATAATGACCCAGTTAAGTAAAATTGTTATCAAAAGCGAATTCAGGCATCTTGCTCAAGAGATCATAAATTTATAAAACAATTCCTTAAGAGGTCAAAAGTTAAAATATGTAGGCCTATATCCTGGTATATATTTATCGTTGAAATGCATTGTCAACTAATTAACTTGATATTTCATTCATTTACATGAGGAAAACTAATATGGGCTAATGCAAGGGGCGTAGTTCGTAAGCTTGATATTCGTCGGTTTCAAGTAGGGAGGAAAAGTGGAAAATAAATAGGCCGAGGTCCAAACAGGTTGTTCTAAAATTACAATATATTACATGTTAAGTAAATCATATCACGAGATGAATGAATAAATGAAATTAAATATTTTAAAGAATTGGCTATAAACAAATTGAATTTCCTCATAAATGTAATTTTAGATGTATTAACACTGGCATTTTCAGAGTTGAGTGTAGATATGTTTATACTAATGAATTACACAAAAAAATCTGGTGATACTGGACGTACACTACACAACTTTCTCTTACCTTCAGTAATCGAATGTTGTGTCACACCAGATTGTTTGTATCAACATATATTTAGTTTCCGACAGTACTTTTACATGACATCTTCTTTACATCTATCGAATGTATCATTCGAGAGATGTAAAATTTATAAGTTAGGGAAAATATTTATATTTTGTTACCATAGCAACCATTTCTCCTATCTTTCCTATGAATTACATGAGTAAAGTGTGCTTCAAACAATTTTGAGAACAAAATGAGAATATACATTTTAAAGAGCATCAAAAAAATAATTTATTTTTGAATTTCAATCAAAATCGTTGGAGGGAATTTTAAGAAAATCGAAAAAAAAGTGCATCAGTAAAGTACTAGTACTCTTTGGCCGATTTTATTCAAAAGCTTCGTGTTACGTCTCAGGGGAGTGCCTAACTTAAATATAAAATTTCAATCTCCTAGCTCTTTTTGTTCTTGATATATTTTGGTCATAGACAGACCATGTCGCGAAAACCACTTTTTTTGACTCAGGGGACCTCAAAACGTGTATATCCGTCAAAATCTCGACATCGAATTTTTGACATGAACCCAATACTTTCTCTCTATATATATTAACATATATAGAGGTAAGAGAAAGTAAAAAATCTTAATAAAAAACAAGTATTTATTGATAATAGGGGTGGGTAAATAAAATAAGTCCTTTAAAAATTATTTTAATTCAAATTTATTCCTAATAAATAAATAAATACAAAAAATAACACTTGGAAGTATTTTATTTAAATTTCGGTGTTTAAGGGTGGGTTTATGAAGTGAGTCTTTTAATAGTTATTTCAATTTCGAATTTATTCCCAACTGAATAAAACCCCGTTAGCTTGCAAGTAAATAGAATTTTTTTAAATAGAGAACTTATTTGATAATTTTAATGCAATGCTTCCAGAGTCTGCTTGCTTGTTGCCTGCATGTCAGGCGGTCTGTCTTAGTCGAGCCATGAGTCATTCGGTTCAGCTCCTCTCTCTCTCTCGTGTTTTATTAATAGTTTCTTTTATATTGTGTTGTGATTTGTGCAAATAAGACGTTCATCCCCTAACCTCATTACACCACACCCCCGTCTGGTCATCTTATTATTAAGGTAATGAATATTTTCATAACGAATTAAATTTTTATTTTCAATTTTTTTTTTCTCTCACATATACTTAAAAAATTATCCAATTTTTAATTATATGATGAAGTCCCCAAGGGGGGAGGGTGAGAAAGGGTGTTAATCACCCCTTCTAATAAACAAAATAATATTTTTCTTTAAAAAGAAAATTTAAAATGTTTTTTTTTTTTTTTTTTTTTTTTTTTTTAATTTTTACTTTTAAGCAAATGGTTTACTTTCTCTCCCTCCCCACCATCTACCACCCTAACAGAGAATTTAGTTTTCCTATAATATTTAATAAGAAATTTTTATTAAATAATAGAAAATATTCTTAAACTTTTATCTCTCATCAGTGTTATAGTGATTTTTGGAGGTGGAATTTGTTTTTTATTGCCAGTGCTTTCTTCTGCACTCGCCTCCCCTATTTATTAATAATTTTCATTCATTTGGATACGAAATGGTTTATATAGAAATGCCTAAACCCCCAATATGTATATTAATCAATAACGGATATCGTCATAAAGTCTTAAATGGCCTGAGTTGCCGAAAAGACTGTGCGAATATGTGCGTGAGTGGGAGTGTGAATGAGAAAAAAAGTGAGTGTTTAAAAAAAAAACAAAAAAAAAAAAACATTCTACAAGCCTGTATCCTCTATCTTTCGTTTCGTGAAGATATTTCACTACAAAGTTTCCTTTGTTTGTAGTTTTATGTAGAATTCGATCCCCCCGCGACTCACACATCCCCTTATAGATATTTATTAATTCAAATTCACCCTTCTCTACAAATCTTCTTACCACCCCCCCCCCCTTATACAGTATATAAGTACTTTATATAATGTTTGATTGAGGAAAAAATAATTCAAATTTTTTTTTTGACTTGAAATTAAAAAAAAAAAATCTTCTGGTACATGTACTTCATAGGAAGGATATGGGAAATAGTTGCGCATCTCCCAATGGCCAGGGGCTAAAAGGGTGGAATATAAAAAATAATTCTATATAATGTAGAGCCTACTGCGGAAAGCTAGACACAAAAAATCTGATCTGACAAGCAAGGAACACAACTTTCAATTACCCAAGTTAAAAAAAAAAGTTTTTTACTTTCTCTTACCTCTATATATGTTAATATATATAGAGAGAAAGTATTGGATTCATGTCAAAAATTCTATGTCGAGATTTTGATGGATATACACGTTTTGATGTCCCCTGAATCCAAAAAAGTGGTTTTCACGACATGGTCTGTCTGTGTGTGTGCCTGTGAACAAAATATCTCAAGAATGGAAAGAGCTAGGAGGTTGAAATTATATATTTATGTTAGGCTCCCCCCTGGGACGTGACACGAAGCTTTTGAACAAAATTAGCCAAAGAGTACTAGTACTTTACTGATGTAATTTTTCAGTTTTTTTCGATTTTCTCAAAATTCTCTCCAACGATTTTTTTTTTTAATTCATAAATCAACTAACTATTTTTTAGATGTTCTTTAAAATGTATATTCTCATTTTGCCATTGAAATCTTCTTAAGACCACTTTACTCTTGTACTCCATAGGAAAGATAGGAGAAATGATTGCAATGGTAACAAAATATAAATATTTTCCCATACTTATAAATTTTACATCTTGAATTCAAATGTATCGTACTCTCGGAGCCTAAATATATGCGGACACAAAAAATCTGGTGTAACAAGCACATTACATAACTTTCTCTTGCCGAATGGTAAGAAAAAGTTGTGTGCTGTGCGATCAGTCACACCAGATTTTTTATTATATTTTTAATTTCTCCCTGAATGGTTATTCAATAAAAAAAATCTAACTAGTTTAAATATTTTTTCCTCATTTCTTTTTTAAATAATAAGGATAGTTTCGAATATGAATTTTAGCGAAGATTGCTTAACTTCTAATAAGCTTAATAATCCCTTTGATAAGCTAGTTGATTATGGATTTCGACTCTTTTCACATCTAGTTAAGCGATTAGCTTAATAATGATTTGCTATCGGTCGGATAAATTTGCTAGTTGACTAGAAGTGAAGGCCTTAATCATTCATCTTTCATTAAGAATATTGTCTTGATTACTTTTTTTTTTCAAATTTCCTAATACTTTATTTTTTTCATTTCTAATTGTTTCTTTTTGATATGATCTCTTCACTTTTTTCGACCTAAATGATTAAAGATACCAAAAACAATTATAATAAAGCTTATTTTAAGACCAATTATAGTAGTAGCTAAATATAAATTTTTTTACTTTATTTTTATTTGACAACAAAATTTTATTTTTCTCTTTTAACAATATTTCTTAATTTGTTGAAAGATAAATCAAGGGTTAGTTAAAGCCGACCGTCAAATATTATTGGCATTAAAGTTATAGGCAGGCCTATGTAAAGCCAATTCTTTATTTTATGACATTTCATCCTTTTATACTTTATACCGTATATGTGAATATATTTTTACTATTTATATTTAAATTGAGCACGAAAAGGTTTTTTGAATTTAGTTCATCTCATATAGCAGCTATTATGTTTATTTCATCACTCTCTCTCTCTCTCTCTACAAAAAAAAAAAAAAAAAAAACATTAAGTTATGTCATTCTCTCACCAAATAACCCCCTGACATTTTTCACCTTCTTCGAAGAAATTATTATATGACCTAAGTCAGCATCAGGTTTTCAATCATGTTAATCGTAGCAATTTCAAAATCAAAAACCTTGCCCAAAGACGATTAAGAGTCCTCTACCTTTAAAGCTTTAGCAATTGGACTCAATTCCTTGGCAAAACTTGTTCCTTAATTTTTTAAGATAGGCGTAACCAGCCAGGGTAGAAATTTGGGGGTCAAACTTGACGTCTATAAATATTCGATTATACATTTATGGGTGTAACATGAAGTCAAGTTTTCGGTAGTGGGGAGAATTCAAAGAACAAAACCAAGACAGATGAAATGCGATAAGACCTTTTGGCAAAATACCAAATATGTCAAGAGACAAAAAGGAATTTTTCCCTTCCTTTCGAAATTAAAACTTTTTTCCTTATTCGTTTTAATTAAACTTAAAATAAGAAATATCACAGCGATTCAAATGCAAACAATTATAAATAGAATTTCCTGACACGAAAAATTTTATAAATAAGGGACACTTATTCACATTTAAAACCTTATTTCCTATTAATGATGGAACTATTAGTCCTTCAAAAAACCTGAAGATTTTTTGAGATTAAATAATTTTCGAGATCTACATGTATATATTTCGATATGATATCAATATTAATATTCAATAAATACCTCGATTCGGACTTCTTAAAAAAATCTTTCATCATTTGTGATCTATTAAATCAGGGCTATAAATTTCTCATTAAGATTGAGATATCGATGATTCGATATGTATATTTTAAATGGAGTAAATCTTTGTAATATCGTAATTATTCAGAAAGAGGAACGCTTCGCTCGCTATTACAGCCCTTTCATCAGCCACGTTAAAATATATACAAAAGATATTAGAATAAAAATGTATATTTAAAAATTAGCAAATGGACCTATGCATCGAATTTACGGTAGAAAAAGGCTTGCCACAGGGTAACAAAGTTGTCTGCAATTATATCATAGATGTATAAATATAGTTTTTTTTTTTTTTTTAATTATAAAATGTTTGTGTTAATATGCTAACAGAGCTCTCGCCGTCTTAATATGTAGGTGTAAAGCTAACACTAATAAATATGCAACAACTTTTTTACCCTGGGACAAGGCATTTTCTAATCGAATGTAATGTAAGCCTTCATTATATTTGCTAATTTTTAAGTAGACTATTTTTTTTTTCTAATTTATTTATTTTGAAAATCTTATGTATATTTTTCCGTGCTGTTGAAGATCTACAGTAGGGGCTGAAATGTTCTCTCCTTACTGTTACTAAATACGATATAATTTCCTTATATAACTGGATATTTATTTAGTCCATTTAAATTTCTCATTCTTACTCAAGGAAAATCTTGAAATATTGCAAAATTTATCCCCAAAACATCATCAAAAAACTTGAATATTATTATTTCCTCTAAACGTTATTATCATTTTAAAAATAATAAATAAATATTCCTTTTTACTTTCTCTTACCCTCTATATGAAATATATAGAGAGAAATAGAAAGTATTCGATGTCGAGATTTTGATAGATCTTCACGTTTTAAGGTCCCCTGAATCCCAAAAAATGATTTTCGCGACTTGGTCTGTCTTTCTGTGTATGTGTGTGTGTGTGTGTGTGTGTGTGAACAAAGTATCTCAGGAACTAAAAGAGCGAGGAGGTTGAAATTTTACATTTAAGTTAGGCACTCTCCCAAGGGGTGAACTTAAGTGCTAAGAGCTGTGTGACAAGCACAGGCCACAACTTTCTCTTGCCAAGGGGTAAGAGAAAGTTGTGTGCTGTGACCAGTAACACCAAATTTTTCATAATAATAATAATCTTGCATATCTTATTAAATATTTCCCAATATTCTTATTTTACATCTTACCTTGAACAGTTAAGAATAAATATCCAAATTATATTCTTACATTTTAACTTTCCTATTTTCTACCTCTTTTAAGGAAGTAGAGTAATCAACATTTTTATTTTCGTTTCGACTATTAAATGAAAAATAGATTATGGATATTGAAATTTCCAATTCTTGCTTTATAGTTTTCTAATACAAGTCGAAAGGATATTGAATAAATACAGTAATTAATACAGTACTAGTAATATTTTAAATTATTAATAGGTTAAAGAACTAGTTTCGTAAGGTGGCAAGTTAAGATAAAAAAAAATTGTATTAATTGAATTTAATAAATAAAATTTTACAAGTACTGTCAATTAAATAAACTATAAAAAATTCAAAATACTCAAGATAAAATTTAATTATTCTGGATTTTATATAGGTCTACTATATACATTTGCAGTAACTATTATTGGAGAAAATATTCAAGTAGATACTTAAAGGGAAATGATCATCCATTCTTTATTCTTGGTGCTAATAATTAATTACTTGGATTCGTCAGTATGGATTATTGATATCAATTTTATAACTTAGTTCAGAAAATTTTACTAATTAACCTTTTTCGGGTTTCATTATAAAAATATAATTTATTCGAATTTTTGCCTTTTCTGAAAAATGAAAATGCCTTGTGTACCTATTTCGAAATACTCTTATTAATATTGCTTATTATTTTCCTTAGTAAATTTATTTTTCTCTATCATATTCACTATTTTATATTACAGAATTATTAAATGTGAAAGGGTCATGAGTATTTTTGTAAAAATTAAAATTTTAAATTATATATTTACATATCAATATATTATTATAGTCAATTATCTTTTGCAAAATGATTTAATTTAACTTTTAGGCTCTGTTGATTTTACATTTTTGAAAGGAATATATATCGAGGCGGATTCAGGATTTTAACTCCATGGTGGGGGATATTTGTCAAGGTTTTATTATTAATACAATTGTAAATTAAAACTAAAACAGAATCAGCAATCTCTTAATAATAATAAAAAGTATCTCAGTAATATTTTGTGAAAATTGTTTGAAGTACCCTTTGCTGATGTAATTCAGTTTTTTTTTTTTTTCAAATTCACTTTCCGGCTCTTTCTTCCATAGAGCCAATGTTAAATCCCAATGGGGATTTGTATGTTAATTTCGATTCAAAAGGGGTATTAAGGTGCTATGGGAAACTACATATATCTCGACACAAAAAATCTGGTGTGACTGCCGCACAGCACACAATTTTCTCTTACCCTTCGGTAAGAGAAAGGAGAGAAAATTGTGCACCGTACTGGGTCACTCCAGATTTTTTGTGTCGAGATATATATAGGGAATTTTTTTTATCAAAAGGTCAGGGGAACGATATTTGGTTCTTTCCTTGAATTAGATATATAGGTTACTAAAAAAAAGTTAATTTTATAATTATATATGCTAGTTTTTTTAAAGTTAGATGACTCGTAGTCGCTAAGCACGTACACACTAGATGGGAGTCCCTGAGTGAAGTCCAGAGGCAAGATAATTAAAAAATAAAATAAATAAATATATCCCCGCAACTGTTTTCGAAAAATAAAAAATTGGTTTATTATTCATTTTTATTTTTTTTTATTATTACTTTTATTTAATCATTTATGCATTACGTAAGGAAATTTATGACTGTTTTAGACCAGGGGGCCTTCCTCATTGTCTGCAATAATAAGCAAATCGTTTTCGGCATCTTAGGCCATATCGACTTTTAATGATACACAATTATTTAGAAACGATATTTTAGGGGGTCCAGGCATATTTATTTATACCATAAGTAAATCGTTAATCTCCTTGGCGCTGAATATGTAAACATTTCATATCTTATTAGGGCCTTAAAATTGTTTGAAGACTATTCATAGGAAAGATAGTAGAAATAGTTGGCATGGTAACAATAAATATTTTCCCATGTTTATAAATTTTTCACCATGAAAAAAACGCTGGTGTGACAAGTGCAGAACCTAACTTTATCAATTACCGAAAGTAAGAGAAATTTTTGTGCTATGCGACTAGTCACACGAGATTTTTCCAAATGATTATTACAACAATTTTATCAGTAGATTTTATTAGTTTCCGGATCAATCGTCGTTGTTACTTTTACTATTGGATTACTAGGAAAGTCTCAAACTATTTTTATCCCCCTGTAGCTCCATTATATTTATTATCGGACATAAAAATGTGATTTATTTATTCAGGGTAGCTTTCCCTTCAGCATGTCTAAATTATACAAATTTAAAGCACCGTTTCAGATCATAAAAAATAATAGAGAAAAAAAATAACACAAAAAATTAATTAAGCAAGCACCAGAGTTAAAGGAAGTTGATATATTAATAAACTATGGATTTTTTTTCCCCAAAGACAAAGGTCAAGTTGATCCATTTTTTTCCTTCATAATGATATAGACTAGTTTCGGTAGAATTGAGCAAGCCAGTCAGGCCAGACTCTGGTCCTGAGGTGGTCGTCGTTCTGTCGGAGGTCAAACAGGTTCGCCCCAAAACCTTGAAAGGGTTCAGATATATACCCAGCTGAGGTCTTTAAAAAGACCGCACCCTTCTTGTCTTTTCCGAGAGAATGGACACTGACTAAGTATAAGTAACTGGACAAAAGGCAGTGAACGGAGAGAGAGAGAGAATATTGTGCAAGCAATTTAGCGAACTTGAAAGAATCGGTGCAAAGTGAAAGGGGATTGCTTGTTTTTGCTGAATTTTTTTTTTGTCTCAATTGGAGACCAAAAACAAAGCGGATATTAATCTGTTTTTTGCAGCAATCGCCCGATTAGTTTTTTCAAATATTTATTTTTTAAGATACAATAAAATACAGTATATATTAACGAGATGATAGTTGTTCCCAGGAAGTGATATTTTCACTGGTGCTTTACACTCAATAGTCGTTTTTTGAAAAACAGCAACCATTTTAAAGAAAGCTATATTGTTCTTTAAGATAAAAAATGCGAATTTCATCGTTTCTATTAAATATCTTAAGGACTAAAAGAATGTTTTTTTTTTTTTTTTTTTTTTTTTTTTTTTTTATTTTATATATTCCGTGGACTAGATATATTAAAAATAAAAAAATCTGGTGTGATTGGCGCACAGCACACAACTTTCTCTTACCTTCGGTAAACGAAAGTTGTGTACTGTGCTTGTCACACCAGATTTTTTGTGTCGACATGTATTTAGTTTCCGACAGTACGGTACATTCGATTTTCAAGATGTAAAATTTATAAGTATGGGAAAATATTTATATTTTGTTACCATGGCAACCATTTCTCCTATCTTTTCTATGGAGTACAAGAGTAAAGTGGTCTTCAGAAGATTTCAATGACAAAATGAGAATATACATTTTATAGAGAATCTAAAAAATAATTGATTTTTGAATTAAAAAAAAATCGTTGGAGCGAATTTAGAGAAAATCGAAAAAAACTGAAAAATTTCATCAGTAAAGTACTAGTACTCTTTGGTCGATTTTGTTCAAAAGCTTCGTGTCACGTCCCATGGGGGTGCCTAACTTAAATATAAAATTTCAACCTCCTAGCTCTTTTCGTTCGTGAGATATTTTGTTCACAGACAGACACACAGACACACACATACACACATATATATATACCATGTCGCGAAAACCACTTTTTTTGGATTCAGGGGACCTCAAAACGTGAAGATCCATCAAAATCTCGACATTGAATTTTTAACATTAATCCAATACTTTCTCTCTCTATATATTAACATATATATAAAGGTAAGAGAAAGTAAAAATGAGAATATACATTTTAAAGAGCTTCTAAAAAATAGTTGATATATGAATTTTAATCAAAATCGTTTTGAGAAAATCGAAAAAAAAAAAAATAAAAAATAAAAACTGAAAAAGTACTTCAGTAAAGACTGAATTTTTTTTGGCTGATTTTGTTCAAAAGCATATTTTCACATCTCAGAGGGTGCCTAACTTAAATATAAAATTTAAACCTCGTAGCCCATTTCCTTCACGCTTAAAATTTTCCACACAAACAAACAGATCAATTTGCGAAAACCACTTTTTTGGACTCTGGTGACCTCATTAATTGTATTTCCATCAAAATCTCGACATTTTTGACATGACATCAATACTTTCTCACTATATAGGAAAGAGAAAGTTAATTTAGTGGTGAAATATAGACAGGGGCATCAAAAAAAATACCTTGAAAACATTTAGAATTTTTTTTAAAAACCATTTTCAGTTCAATAATTGAAATTTTTCTTTTTCTCAAAATTAGTAAATATAATAACCTCCATATTTTTTTTTTTTTTTTAATTATACTGTATTAGTAGATCTGATTATGAATTATGGTTAGCTATACAATTAATGGGCTGAAGATGGTTCTTAAACAAAAAACACATAAATACCTGAACGTTTGAATAATTTAATTATTTGAAAATTTTAATCTTTTTGTCTAGTCTTACTGAGTTTTTTTTCACTATTATTAAACATCATAGCCATTGTCCGTATATATAGTCCTACTAAGTTCTTGTTTGCATACTTTTCTCCCTGCAAACTACTACTTTCTGAAAAAATAATTTACCTGTCTGAACCCATGAATTCCGTTCATAATTCGAAATAAAATGGGTAAATTTTCTCATTCGTTTTTGACTAAAAATATCTAACTCTGGCGTGACAGTAGGGCAACATTCTAAAGTTTTAGTTTATTTACTTGTCCAGATCTCTTATTTCAAATTCTTATCATTTCAAAGTAAATTTTTCGATAAGACTTTAATTAATATTTCAACGAGGTCATAATAAATTTTTCTCACTAATGGTATTTAACTTAATTACTTTTAAAAAATTTTAAATTTTTGGTACAAATTTGTTAATTAAAAACATTTTTTAACAAAAAATAAAAAAGGTAATGATGATGATTTTTTTACAGTTTCAAATTTCTAAATTTGTAATTAATCAGCTATTTTTTAATTATATAATTTAAACTGAACGAAATTAAAATTCTAAATTTATTCGAGAGGGAGAGAGAGAGACCGGAACATGAGTGATATTTTAACGAATTAATCGGGTCAAGAAAAATATTTACTTTCCAAAATATCTATAAAATATTGGCTATAACAATCTCATTCTTGTCTAATATAATGTATACCAAAGGTATATAAAGATTTTTTTAAATAAATATTATTTGACAACAAAATGTGCGGCTTGTTTCTTTCTATCTCGGACTAACAAAGTTCAGAAACTACAAAATAAGATTTGTAGAGTTGATCATTATTATTTTTGGGATGAATTAATGTTTTATTATTATTACTATTATATTTTATTCTACCAAAAAATAATATTTACATGATTATGAGTTTACTTTTTTGTTGGTGGGCCAAGCGCCCCATGGTCCCTGGTTGGTACAGCTCGAGGGTGTAGATCTTCGGTGCCCTGGTGCAGAAAGGCTAGAGATCCTGGGTTCGGGGGGGGGGGGGGAAGGGGGGGGGCAATGGGGGAGTTGGCCTACCAACCAAAAGCATACTCACAGTCATGTTAAATATTATTTTTTGGTTGAATAAAGTATAATAATAATAATTATACTTTTATTCATCCCAAAAATAATAATGATGAACTCAATTTTAAACCTTCTTTTGTAGTTTCCAAACTTTGATATAATTGAAAAATTGAGAATCTATTATAATAACCCTTAAAAATTGGAATTTTCTAATATATTCTATTTAAGCTTATTATTTATTTTATACTAGCTGCGGTAGGGTTGCCTTCGGCAACCCTACCCCGCTAGCCCTGGCGGGCGGCGTCTCGGGATATGACTAAGAGTTGTCCAGATAAATGTATTTTAATTATTATGAAAAAGAGTTTTTATTTTTTATTTTAAATATTTGATTAATATATTTTTCAATTATTTACACCCTAAGGAAGCGTAATTTTAAATTTTATTAAAAACGAATGAAAAATAAATTTCAGGGGGGGGGGCAGGGGGTGATTGAACTTTCTGAGGTCTAAAATACCATTTTTCAATTATTTACACCCTAAGAAAGCAACATTTTAAATTTTATTAAAATCGAATGAAAAATAAATTTCAGGGGGGGGCAGGGGGGTGATTGAACTTTCTGATGTCTAAAATACCATTTTTCAATTATTTACACCCTAAGAAAGGGTCATTTTAAATTTTATTAAAATCGAATGAAAAATAAATTTTAGGGGGGGGTCAGGGGGGTGATTGAACTTTCTGATGTCTAAAATACCATTTTTCAATTATTTACTCCCTAAGAAAGCGTCATTTTAAATTTTATTAAAATCGAATGAAAAATAAATTTTAGGGGGGCCAGGGGGGTGATTGAACTTTCTGATGTCTAAAATACCATTTTTCAATTATTTACACCCTAAGAAAGCGTCATTTTAAATTTTATTAAAATCGAATGAAAAATAAATTTTAGGGGGGCCAGGGGGGTGATTGAACTTTCTGATGTCTAAAATACCATTTTTCAATTATTTACACCCTAAGAAAGCGTCATTTTAAATTTTATTAAAATCGAATGAAAAATAAATTTTAGGGGGGTCAGGGGGTTATTGAACTTTCTGGGGTCTAAAATACCATTTTTCAATTATTTACACCCTAAGAAAGCGTCATTTTAAATTTTATTAAAATCGAATGAAAAATAAATTTTAGGGGGGGCCTGGGGGTGATTGAACTTTCTGATGTCTAAAATACCATTTTTCAATTATTTACACCCTAAGAAAGCGTCATTTTAAATTTTATTAAAATCGAATGAAAAATAAATTTTAGGGGGGTCAGGGGGGTGATTGAACTTTCTGGGGTCTAAAATACCATTTTTCAATTATTTACACCCTAAGAAAGCAACATTTTAAATTTTATTAAAATCGAATGAAAAATAAATTTTAGGGGGGCCAGGGGGTGATTGAACTTTCTGGGGTCTAAAATACCATTTTTCAATTATTTACACCCTAAGAAAGCAACATTTTAAATTTTATTAAAATCGAATGAAAAATAAATTTTAGGGGGGTCAGGGGGGTGATTGAACTTTCTGGGGTCTAAAATACCATTTTTCAATTATTTACTCCCTAAGAAAGCGTCATTTTAAATTTTATTAAAATCGAATGAAAAATAAATTTTAGGGGGGCCAGGGGGGTGATTGAACTTTCTGGGGTCTAAAATACCATTTTTCAATTATTTACTCCCTAAGAAAGCGTCATTTTAAATTTTATTAAAATCGAATGAAAAATAAATTTTAGGGGGGCCAGGGGGGTGATTGAACTTTCTGGGGTCTAAAATACCATTTTTCAATTATTTACACCCTAAGAAAGCGTCATTTTAAATTTTATTAAAATCGAATGAAAAATAAATTTTAGGGGGGTCAGGGGGGTGATTGAACTTTCTGGGGTCTAAAATACCATTTTTCAATTATTTACACCCTAAGAAAGCAACATTTTAAATTTTATTAAAATCGAATGAAAAATAAATTTTAGGGGGGTCAGGGGGTGATTGAACTTTCTGGGGTCTAAAATACCATTTTTCAATTATTTACACCCTAAGAAAGCGTCATTTTAAATTTTATTAAAATCGAATGAAAAATAAATTTTAGGGGGGTCAGGGGGGTGATTGAACTTTCTGGGGTCTAAAATACCATTTTTCAATTATTTACACCCTAAGAAAGCAACATTTTAAATTTTATTAAAATCGAATGAAAAATAAATTTTAGGGGGGTCAGGGGGGTGATTGAACTTTCTGGGGTCTAAAATACCATTTTTCAATTATTTACACCCTAAGAAAGCGTCATTTTAAATTTTATTAAAATCGAATGAAAAATAAATTTCAGGGGGGTCAGGGGGGTGATTGAACTTTCTGGGGTCTAAAATACCATTTTTCAATTATTTACACCCTAAGAAAGCAACATTTTAAATTTTATTAAAATCGAATGAAAAATAAAAAAAATAAAATTTTAGGGGGGGGGGGGGGGGCGCAGAGCGGAAAAATCTTTTCAAATGTCGAATTGTTAGGGGGAGGAAGAGTTTTTATTTTTCATTTTAAAGATTTGATAAATATATTTTTCATAAAGCGAGTTAGATCCTGTTTTCCAATGCTTTGCTATGGGGTAATTGATAACCCCCAAAAAGGGGGGTTCCCTACCCCTAATTCGATATAATGATAGCCTAAAACCACCCCCGGAAAATTCCCTACCCATTAAAAAAAACTCCATGAAAATCGGTCCAGTAGTTTCGGAGTCTATGCGTTACAAACAGACAGACAGACAGACAGACAGACAGACAGACAGACAGAGATTGTCTTTTATATAATAGTATAGATA
>JAKCPI010026288.1:0-36447 GCA_023213315.1 Euborellia annulipes | reverse complement strand
ATTTACATATTAGAAGAGAAATATGGAAATTCTGTTCTATTTTTTGTTATAACTCGTTTGTTTACCAATGAAATTTTTCTGAATTCTAGAAAAAATTTCTAAAATTTGTTACAAAAAATAACCACTTTTGGTTTTATGCGAAACCAGGGGCGTATATAAGTGGGGGGGGGAGAACCGAGGCCCCCCCCGCGAAATTTTCCAAAAACAGAGTATATAGATATATAGGGATATACAGACATCAGCGCAACAAATTTTTCCGCAGGATGGAAAACTTTTTGTTCCGCAAAAGAAAAAATGTTACGCAAAAAATTTCGTTGAAAAAAAATTTAGTTTCTTAAAAAAAAAAATTTTCCGCAGAAAAATTTTTGAGTTCAGCCCCCCCCCCCCCCGAAAAAAAATTTCTATATACGCCCCTGTGCGAAACAATACGTTTACATTTTAATAATGGTTATTGAAAAATTTACTTTTCGGCCGACTTTCAAAATGTGCTGGTGGAAACATTGCTTTTCTGATTAAAAACACTACCAAAAAATTAAAAATCAGAACATGTATTTATTATACATTGCAAAAAAACATTAAAGAATTGAATGTTTTCATTAAAATTAATTAAATGTTTAAATACTTACTAAATCTTATATTATAAATAAACCCCCCCCCCCCTTTTATGGAAGTGTTGTGTCTTGGAAAAGATCTTTTCTTCTGGAGGGAGGAGAGATTGAGAGGAGGAGAAAAAAAGGATTGGGTTAATTTTAAAGGGGGGGGGGGATCAGTTTGTGTGGTTTTTTTGTTTTTTTTTTTGTGGGGTGTCCCCCCCCCAAGCCCATACCAAAGTAAGGAGGGAGGTCGGAACAGAGAAAAGAGAGGATCTATTATTATTTCTAATCTAGTTGTTTTTTTTTTGTGGTGTTAAAAAATTTTGGTTTTTTTTTTTTTTTTCAAAAATATTTGAGATTCAAATTTTTTATTATTTACTCCAGAGGCATGTAATATAAGGGGTACTTAATTTCAAATGGATTCATTGAAAATTGTGGATTTCTAAGAAATATACAACATACTATACATACATACATTTTTCCCATTTCATTTTATATATATAGATAAATATATTTATTATTTACTAAGTATCTCCTAAGCATGAGTTATAGAGTTTTTAAAAAGTCGATTTGAAAGTCGAAAAGTCGACTTTCAGAAATGATTAATCGATTCCGAGAATCGAAAAATATCAAGTCGATTCCAAAATCGAAAATCAACATTTCGAGCGCCTTTTCCATCCCTACTCTAATATTAAAAAAAAAAAACTCATGCTTATGCTGAGTTATTAAAATTTTCTATTTGGATTAAATTTTTTAAGCTTCTAAATCAATAAATGGTGATAGAATTCAAAGATTAATTAACATAAACAGTGCCAGGTGTGATAACGATTGTAAATTCATCAAAAAGTATTCTAATTAAATTTTAAATTAAAATTTTATATTTCTAAATATACAGGCTATAAAATACGCATTGAAGTTTTTTAAATTAAACTTTTTTTAATCTTTTGTTTTGTTTGTTCATTTATTGAATATTTTATAGTTGAACTATACCCTATTTTTATTTTTATTTCTAAAACACGTGTCGTTTCAATGAAAAAGAATTGATTTTTAGCGGAATAAAATCTTGAATGTAAGAAATTGAAGAGGGAGCGGGCGTTAATTAATATGAGCGATAGTAGAAATTGGTTTGTTTGTTCGAAGTTATTAAGGTGCGCGTCTCGAAAAACCGTTAAAACACGATTGACTCGAGGCGGCAAGAGATGGCGTTAGTGTTCCCCATAGGAATACAAGGGACAAATTGCATTTCATTCTAGACCTTCCAGCTAATTAATTAAAGGCAAAAGATTAATTATTTTTTAACACAATGATTACTAATTTAATTATCTACAACTTATAGAGCTCCTTTTTTAAAATATCTTTTATTTAATGCGATTAATCTAAAAAAAAATTTTTTTTTTCGAAAATCAAAAAAAGGGCTTCTATAAGTTGTAGATATTTTAAATAGCTTTAATTTAAAAAAATTTGAGGTCGATAGCTTCTAAATTGTGGCCGCTGGAAAGTCCCAAAATTAGCACCCCGAGACGCGCACCTTAAACTATTCTTTTGAATGATAGGACCGCCTGGGAGTTAGGCAACCAGTAGCGTAAACAAATGCAATGGTAAAGGAGAAAAAGACAAAGTGCTTACTTAACTCCTCCTCCTTCACTCCAACTTGAGCTCTCGCCTTGACTTCATATTTTTCTATTAGGTCAGAGGCAGTAGGCGGGGCGTTAAGTTCTACTCTCTTTCTTTATTCCTCTTTCAAGCGTATTCAATGGAGGAGGTGCTAAGCCCTTTCTTCTTCTCTTTTATTTCTCATCCATTACCAGGGCTCGGATTTATAGGCACTAAAAATCTTTAAAATAGGCAGGCAACTAAGCACTAAAAATTATTAAAATAGGCACTTAAAAAGGCATTTATTGTAAAAATAGGCACTTAAAAAGGCACTTAAAAGGCAGAAATTAAGAAATAATATAAAAAATTTTAAAAATTGATGTCGTATTTTTGGTAATCTGGTGTGACTGGTCGCACAGCACACAATTTTTTCTTAATTTCGGTAATTTAAAGGCGCATTCTGTACTTGTTTGCCAGAATATAAATACAAATCAAATTTTGAAGTACTAATTTTTAAAATTTTACATTAAAAATAATTTTTTTTTTCGAAAAAAAGTATTTTTTTTAAATCTCGGGGGAGAGGAAGGGGTAATTACCCCCTTTACCCCACCCCCTTGAAATATTTTCTTGATAATTCAAAAAAATTTTAAATTTAGCCCGTAAAAAATTGAAATTGGCTATTTGTACTTAAAATAGGCACTAAAAAAGGCATTTATAGATGAAATAGGCACTAAAACCCAGAATCGGCCAAAATAGGCATTATAGGCACTAACAAATGCCTCTTATTTTATTCAGAATTTCATGAAACGTATACATATCATATTGGCCTAAATTTTAAGCCATAAATTAAAAAAAAGGCAAATAGGGCAAAATCCGAGCCCTATCCATTACACTTCTGGTTGCCTAACTCCTAGGCGTTTTCTCGATTTAAAAAAAAATGTAGATATAATATTGGAGGTTTTTTTTTAATATAGCTGGTTAGTTGATGTAGTAGAAGGATAATAAAAAGAGAAAGCAGTTAGTTTTTATTTTCTTTTATTAAACCCTCATTGCACCTTAAGTGCGCATTCTAAATGGACAAATTATAAGTGAATTTTTCAAATAATTACTCAATAAATGATGCATCTGTGAATTAATCCAAAAATGCTTAGTGATTTGATTTTTTTGACCATGAAATTTTTAATCATTATTTAAATTTAATTTGTTCTCGTATTTATTCAGATAAAAGTAAAATCTGGTGTGACTGGCGCACAGCACACAACTTTCTCTTACCTTCGGTAATCGAAAGTTGTGTTCTGTGCTTGTCACACCAGATTTTTCGTGTCGACATGTATTTAGTTTCCGACAGTAGGGTACAATTGAATTCAAGATGTAAAATTTATAAGTATGGGAAAATATTTATATTTTGTTACCATGGCAACCATTTCTCCTATCTTCCCTATGAAATACAAGAGTAAAGTGGTCTTCAAACAATTTTGAGAGCAAAATCAGAATATACATTTGAAAGAGCACCTAAAAAATAAATGATTTTTGAATTTTAATCAAAATCGTTAGAGCGAATTTTGAGAAAACCGAAAAAAACTGAAAAAGTACATCAGTAAAGTACTAGTACTCTTTGGTCGATTTTGATTAAAAGCTTATTTTCACGCCCTAGGAGAGTGCCTAACTTAAATATAAAATTTCAACCTCCT
Source organism: Euborellia annulipes (assembly GCA_023213315.1). NCBI lineage: Eukaryota > Metazoa > Arthropoda > Insecta > Dermaptera > Anisolabididae > Euborellia > Euborellia annulipes. Next base: position 32,570 of record JAKCPI010026288.1, on the reverse strand, counting down.
AGCTCAATTCCTTCATGCTTAAAATTGAACACACACAGACACACAGACACACACACAGACACACAGACAGACAGACCATGTCGCGAAAACCACTTTTTTGGATTCAGGGGACCTCAAAACGTGAAGATCCATCAAAATCTCGACATCGAATTTTTGACATGAATCCAATACTTTCTCTCTATATATATATTACATACTAGACGCAAAGCCCGCCTTCGGCGGGGCTTTCGTCTAGCCGGGGGGCTGCGCCCCCTGGACCCCCTTGCTCGCCTACTTATATACATACCGGTACATACATTTTCCCTTTTCATTTTTATATATGAGATTATTTTAAAGGTTAATTATTCATGAACTCCAGATTTTTTGTGAATCATATCCTTTCCGGGACTCTCCCGGTACACAGACAAAAAATTTACGCCGATATTTTATTAGAATTCAAAATGTAAATAAATAAAAAAATCGTAAACATGGGTAAATATTTATATTTTGTTACCATGGCAACCCTTTCTCCTAATTTTTATTTTTTCTTATTTTAACGATTAATTACTCATTAACTTATTGTTATTTGTGAAACAAAACCTGTCCGGGATTCTCACAAACATACACAGAAAATTTCATCATAATTAGTTCAGTCGTTTAGGAGGAGTTCAGTCACATACACACGTACAGAAGAATTATATATATAAAGATATACATAGGTAAGAGAAAGTAAAAAAGGAAATAGACTATATAATTGAATTCATAAATGTCACTTAGCCTCCAAATGTTAATTAGTTAATAACAGAGTGACTCCTATAGAGAGAAGTAAATAGCTAGCTATTCATATTGGGAATGTGCTTTGCCCCATGGGAACGGGGGTGAGGGAAACCAGCCAATTGGCAGATCTAAAGGCAAATGTGTATTTGCAGGTGTCGTGGGTGCGACGGCGTGATTGGCATATTCTAACATCAAACATGTTCACATACACGAACGACGAGCGCTTCCAGGTGGTGCATTCTGAGGGTTCTGATGATTGGGACCTTCAGATCAAATACGTCCAGAAGAGAGACAATGGGACGTATGAATGCCAGGTGAGTAAAGACTATTAACATAGAATGGAAACGATTGCGAATCAATGACGATTGCGAGTCAACTTCGAGAGAATGGAATCTACACAATCTACCCAACTTGTTAGCTGAAACTTGATATTTATGTACACCCCTTCCGGCTTTTTTTTTTTAAAGATATTTTTAATAATTCAAATTCCAAACGTAAAAGAGATTGAGAATAAGAGTTTAGGCTCAGGGGAAATTAGTTTATACACGTTCAGTATTTCTAAGATATGGTATGCAATACAAGAAACTAATTCAATTTTCTAGGCTCAGACGTGTCAATATATAAAAGAAAAAAAAAATGGAAGAAAAAAGAAGAGATGCGACATCAAAGAATACCTATTTGTTACATACAAAATTTCAAGTTTAATATTATCAAAATAATAAAAAATATGCCGATAGGTAAATACCAACTCCACATTAAATACCACAAAATAGCCAAACGTTTGTGCTGTGTGGTGACAAGCCTCGCTCAGTTTCTACTCAAAATGATAGAAATTTCAATAAATGATTTAAATAAATTATGAATGAATTATTTGAATCCTGTCTTGAGTTACACCATGAAGGCATGTGAAGTGAAGATTAAAGAATATTTCAACTACACTGTAAAAAAAAATATGAATTTTCAATCATTTTCCATATACTTTCGTGGTTGAATATTAATATGCCCAGAATGTGAATTAAAATTAATATAAAAGTTTATGAACAAATTACCAACTTTTAAACTTATCTTTTTCTTTGTGTGCCGCCAAATTTTGAAATCGTTAAAAGTGCACTGCGCGACAAGTTGAGAATCACTGGTCTAAACGTTCTCAAATAACTCGACTACCTCAAGGAATTTTTATTAATATTATTTTATAATTATTTTAAGGAAACTTGAAATTATTCTTTTAAAATTCATTTCCAAAATCTATATTGATTAAATTCTGGTTTGAAATTCGCGCTCTAAACTATTTAAATATTTATGAAGTCATACTAATTAAATAATTTTTATAAAGTAATTCAACTAAATAGATATAAAAATAAAAATAAAAATTAACAATTTTTACCAAAATAATTAATTTTAAAATATACAAGACATTTGTTAGGTTGGCAACAAATTGAACTTTCTCAATATATTCATAAACAGTTTATGAAACAGAGTTTCTATACTTGTATAGGAAGTTTTTTGGAAGTTTTTTTAACAGTGTAAAGATACAAGGGCAAATTAATCTCACTTTACATCTCGAGTCACCCATTTTCATTTAATATTTTGTATCCATAAAATTTATTATAAAAATAAATTTTTTTTGCAAATATACCATTCTATAATTAGTGACCAGAAAGAAAGTCTTTCGACTTTTGTAAATTTTGAGATTTTCCCTGGTTTTTCTAGATATCTCCACTGATCTCACAAAAAGGAAAGTTTTTTGAGTTTTTCAAAAATGACTTTTGAGACTTTGTTGCTTCTCAGAGACTTTTTTTGAAAAAAGCGACTTTTATGACAGACTTTTTCCAAATTTTTTAATATAATGTCCTTTTTTTTTAATTTTGCATTTTTGGCTACTGATGCCATTTATTTATTTATTTTTTTTTTTTTTTAATTTATTTATGGCCTTTTTCGCCATCTGAGGCCATTTAGACTCTTTCTCTATTTATTTCAATCTAGGCCTGAGCTACAGGTTCGTTTATAGATTTTACATCTTTTTTTTTTAGTCTTTCGGCATCTTAGGCCATATAGACTTTAATGATATAAAATAATTATATACGGTATATTAGGCGATCCAGGCACATTTATTTATACCATTTAGCACAGGGGCGGATTAAAGGGGGAGGGGGCGGTGGGGGCGATCGCCCCCCCCCGAGGAAGAAATTCAAACAGTTATAAAAACTACTAATTTAAAGAAATTATGATTTCCGCTCTTTAATTTCAATTGAATTTGTTACTAATCAATTTAAATAAATAGGAAAGGGGTCTAAATGGCCATAGATGCCGACAGTCCTTAAATAAAAAAAAAAAACAGCCCCCCTGACAAACTTGCATTAATCCGCCCCTGATTTGGCATATAAATAAATATTCATTTGACTGCCTGGGATCCGTGGCCTTTAAGACTATCATTATTGACATTTATCAACAACTCTAGCATCTCGGCCACGAGGGGGGGGGGATGTTTTAAATCTTGAATTCTAATATATCAGCGGAAACTAAATATATGTCGACACAAAAAATCGGATGTGACAAGCACACAGAACACTTTCAATTACCAAAGGTAAGATAAAGTTGTGTGCTGTGCGGCCACCACACCAGATTTTTACTTTTGAACTAATGAAATTAAATTGTTTTATTTATTTAATTATATTCTAAAGAACTCTGTCATTTTTCGAGAGATATGCTCTCAATTTCTTTTACTTTCTCATATTATTAATTGTTAAAATTGATAGCGACTTTTTGTCCAAAAACAGACATTTTACCGACTGAAAAAAAAAATAGACTTTAAAGGTGACTTTTTTCCGAAAATAAGAGACTTTTTTCCCCTGTCTTTCTATAATTTAACCCTTAATGAACAAATTATAAATGTAATCACCAAAATTTAGAAAATGTAGGGTTTTTCGAATAGAATTATTATTGGAAATATTTTCCTTTAATCTTTAGTAGTTTTTAAGATTTTAGCTGTTGACAAATAGAAAAATTATAATTAAATATTTTTCTTATTTTTATAGAAATAATTTTTTTATGAATGATGGTCCCGCCCGAGTTCGCTTCCCGTCCCAAGCGGGAAAATTTTATTCCTTTTGAATTGAATTATTGTGACTCAAACTACGAAACATTGATCCCTGAGAGTGGTGAGCATAAAAAGAATTGATTAAATAAAATAGCATCTATGAGTAGCCTAAGTATTTTTAATATCAATAAATATGCTCTAATGCACTTTAACTGTTTTCCACCTTTAAAATTGATGAAATAATTATTTTATCTATTAATACTTATTTATTACTTTTTTTTATATCAAATATTTTTTTTTTTTTTTCACTTTGGTTTAGAAATCCTTATTGGTTATCGAAAAAAAATAAATAAATATTTGCAAGTCAAAATAGGCTTCCTAATCCTCTTTCTCTCTCGGGTGGCGGCTTTAAGCGCTTAATAAAAAGAATAAAAATATATTTGCATGTTTGATTGAGTTGTTTTTCACGAATTATCGTTATTTCTTTATTCTTTAATGCCGTATTTTGAAATTCAATAAACAATACTATGTTCGAAATATTTTTATTTTTTCCATTGGATTTCCATAATCATATTATTATTGGATTATCGTCAAGCAAGAGAAAAAAAAATTTAAATTAAAAAAAAAAAAAAATTGCTCTACTTGCTGGCAAGACATTGATTTTCAAGAATAAGATTGTTGGACAATACAACTTATTATTATTAATCTATTATAGAGATATTATAGAGGAGAGCAACAAACAAAGGCCAGTGCTGTGGTCTAGTGGTAAGGCCACACCGAGTACAGTGGATCTGTGGTTCAACTCCCGGCGGCACACCCTTACTTTTTTCGGGTTTTTGAATTAATAAATATTGGAATTATAGCATAAACAATTTATAGCTGAGATGATATATTAATAAGAGGGTAAAAATGAGAAATGCAGCTAAGGTTATTTCTTTATTTGGTTAATTCACACAGCTGACGTTTCGGTTCCGTGTTTGAACCATCTTCATCTTTGAAGATCATCTTCAGAGATGAAGATGGTTCAAACAGGAACCGAAACGTCAGCTGTGTGAATTAACCAAATAAAAAAATAACCTTAGCTGCATTTCTCATTTTTACCCTCTTATTAATTGGAATTATAGTATATAAATATTATAAATAATTTTACCCCTGAATATTCTATTCATTGGGTAACCAAAATTTTTGATGGGGGGTCAAGAAAATTTTTCAAAAATTTGAAAAATTTAAGATTATTTTTGTTTATTCATAAATTTTTTTTTTTTTTAGCTAGAGTAAATTATTATATTTTACTTTCTCTTACCCTATATGAAATATAATTTGTATTATAGAGCTTAAATATCTAGTCATGGACTAGGGTTCAATGGGGGTGGGGGTTTGAACCCCCCAAAACCCCTCCCTGGCTACGCCTATGATTCTATTGTATTTCTTTTTACTCAATTCCTATTTAATCAATCCTCTATCTTTACTAAGAAATAAGTAGACTATACTAGTAGTCTTTGAAAATGTTCATCAATTAATTAAAGAGAAGGCAATCGATAATATTTATGCAAACATATCTCTATAATAAATCGAAGTAAGTAAAAATAAAAGTATAATCTGATAAAGAAGTTAATACCTCCGAAAAAACGTAATAAATTATGCAAATTAAAATCAAAAAACTTCATCTAGAATTTTTTCAAAAAGCCAAATCACACAATGGGAAGAAATTGTTGCTTTCACTTTTATAATATTCAATATAAGCTTATATATATAATTTTATAGCTCTACACCCCCCCCCTCCCCCCCCCCCCCTCTATATCTTAAACAATTCATATTTGTAAGGTTCTAATCCCCTCACTTGGCTCTTCCCTTCCTTCTCAGGCAAACAAACCCTCGACCGAAAACATTCTAAATCGTTATAGCCTAAATACTGTATATATATAAACTTGAAAGTGGACTTGAAATTCGAATTCAAGGCGGATTTCCTTCTCGAGAGCAAATGCTATCAGAAATTGGAAATCTCGTCAAGAAGAGGAAAAAAATCACAAAAGACTTTCTTTCTTTTTTTTTTGAAGAAAATAGAAGTATTAAGGAATTTATTAATTATGCATGGAGTTTTGTAAATAGTCAGAGAAAAGAAAAAAATTCTCCCGCTATTTTTATTTATTCCTTTCTGTAAGTAAGACATTTCATATTCGTAAAAAGTCATGCGAATTTGTGAAATCCGTCTATGAATAAAAATGCAATAGTATCTATTTTATATAGAAATGTTGAACAATAATACCCCTTTCGAAAAACGAATAGGTGAATTGCGATTTTTTATTAGAATGACTTCAAATTATTTTTGTTTTTAGTAATTCCAAAAAGAACTCATAGCCTGTCTTGAAAGGCCGCGTATGGACAATTCGATTAACTACCAATTAATTGAAAAAAAGAGGCTGGCGACATATGCCGAAAAAATACCTTTAGAAATAGTGTCTATAGGAAAATTTCTAGACTCATGGCTATGAGAATATATAAAATTGCTGAGACATTTATTAAAATATTAAATTAAACGATGTCTTACAGTTTAGGAGTCTTCACAGTATGAAATCTGGAATCATGACGGTGTCTCGGTGAAATAACTTGAGTAGACACTGATGCCATGCGAAAAATTTTCTAAACAGAAAAAAGAGAATTAAAAAATTAGATTTCAGTTACTTGTGGGTATAACTATTATATTTAAGAAATAATAATAATTACTTAGATATTATTGAAGAGAAACACTAAAATAGAAATAGAAAACAATACCAGTCAACAGGAGCAGGAAGATGTAGGCAGACCGCGTTGAATAAAAAAATATTATTTAAATTTCGTCGACGTTTCGGAGACGCATCGTTCCCATCCTCAGGACGATAAAATGATAAAGTTTCTTAAGTGGATACATAGCGGTTTATTATCCACTTGAGCAACTTTAATAACGATACCTGAGGATGGGAACTTTGCGTTACCGAAACGTTGACGAAATTCAAATAAGATTTTTTATTCCATCCTTCCTGCTCCTGTTGATTATCAGCCAGTGAATTTCTTCTTTTAAAAATACCAGCCTTAGCTCGGGCAAATCGTGATGATTATTAAGTGGGAGCCTCAGAGTGGTGTGAACGTTAAAGAAAACCACTTTGTATCAGAAATCAAAGTCAGACTGAAATCATTCTTCGTATGGTTCCATTGCCTTTCACTACATGTGTACTAGCATGATTAACCACAAGTTTTAATGACAAAATTGAGGGCTATTTGTTTTCTTGACCCCGAATGGTCCTGAAGAAGGAGTCGTTTTGGCTCCGATACGTTGACTCATTGCGGAAGGAGTTAATCCAAATAAATTGGCCTGAAAATCATCTCCGGGTTTTATTTATTCATCCTTCTCACATTTAAAAAAATATATTTCTAACCGCTAACGTTTCGGCCTTGGTTAAGGTCAACATCCAAGCTGTTGATGTCATTCATGTATATGTATATGTATTTGGTATTGTATCACGTATTGAATTCTGGTGTAACATAAGAAGAATTTCTTGTTTAAGAAACAACCAAATATATATACATAATGGCATCTAGCAGCTCCGAAGATGGCCTTAATCTAGGCCGAAACGTTAGCTGTTAGAAATATATCAATATTTTTTCAAGAAAAGATTATGGCTGCGTTTTCTTCTAACTTTGATTCCTGATACAAATTCCACCAGCCATAAAATACCCTTACACTAAAACCACTTTGTTAATTGAATCGTTTATTTCAGAAACCACCTAAGTGCGTTTTTTTCAACTTTCGGAAAACTAAAAAAAACTCTTTTGCAGCTTAAGTATAGGTCTAGTCTACTTCAAATATTTTTTTATCAAATCATAAACATGCTATTGGGATAATCTATTTAAAAAATTATTTTTTTTTCCTTTAAGTTTTTGAGTAATTAATTTTTGAAAAAATTGCACTTAGGTGGTTTCTGCAATAAAGGAGTGATTTTTTAAAAATTATTATTGAAATTAAGTCAAACCATTAATTTTTACCTGTTTTGGTATCAAAGGTAAGTAACAGACACACTTAAGTATGGAAAAAGAGTGTTTTTACTATGCCTACATCGAAAAATACAAGTAGACTACACGCTACAGTATATCTATATACAACAGCGTATATACAGAGACGTACTGCAGTCCTTTGAGCCTAGCATTCCGAATAATGTTCGTATAATGTTTGTATTTTTCTTCGTGCACAACTCCACGCCTACGCCTGGGAATAGGTTCATCATCTGAACTATCCGACATGGCTTAAGAACTATATAATGTAATAATAAACAACAAAATAACACCTAATTTTCACCGAAAACTAACTACTCAGTGTTAGGTAATCTTTGAAACAACCACCGTCACAAAACACGTCAAAACACGTAATGTCTACAGAGCACCAGTGAAATTTACCGCAGAAAGAACCTAAGCGACGGCGCTTGGGTTCTTTCTGAAATAAACGGATTATTTTCAAGGCTGCCAAATAGCATTGCTGATGAGGAACATTGGTTATTTCGGCACTAAAAGATGTATTTACCTTTAAATTGTACATTAGCACCAAAAACACATTTTTTGAAATTTTGTCCCTTAGGTGGTTTCTGAAATAAACGATTCAATTTTTTGTCATAAGTTAATGTCGGCCATGGTTATTCATTAAAACTTTATATACTTATATAAAATTTCAGGTATAGGGCACATATCTATAGACGCGCAGGCATACAAACGAGAAATCTAGAAAATGCGATTACTATACTTTCCTTAATTATTTCTCTTCCAGTAAAGGTATAATAAAATATGCCAACTATTTATAATCCAATTTGAATCTATCGTTGATGTGTTACTCCCATCAGTTTATTCTCCCAAGATACGTAACTCCCCAAAGACCAGATGTCGACATGGCCCAAGGCCTTGTTCGTGTGTTTAGGACATAACCTTAGAGATCTGCATGGTGAGTGAGTCCCCAGGCCGTGTTAAGGAACCAACAACAAGGAAAGGTAGAGTATGCACAAAGATCTAGGGATTAATATATACCCAAACACCCCTCTCTTGTTTCTGTAGAAAAATATAAACAAAAAATTTTCTTCCATGATGATGTAATTCTCAAACCCCCTCCAGGCATGCTACGCGGCTAGTTATAGCTATATTCAAAGGCCAATTAATAGCTTCTTATTAAATTTTCAGATTTTTATTTGATTACATTGGTCGACAAAAAATTCAAGGATTCCTAAAATTGTATTAGGGGTGTCCAAAGCAAAAAAACTTAGAAAATCCGATTTTTCTAAACTTTTATCTATTTGCGGCACTTCTAAACGCAGTGGCGGATCCAGAGGAGTTTATCGGGGGGGGGGGGAGTGACTGGTGTGACTGGTCGCACAGCAGACAATTTTTTATTATTTTTGGTAATTCAAAGGTGCATTCTGTACTTGTTTACCAGAATGTATCTGGTATATACAAATTTTTAAGTAGCCTATTTATTTTTAAAATTTTTTCTCGTATCTCGGGGGGGGGGTTAATTACCCCCCTTTACCCCCTTGTATCCGCACTTGTCTAAATGACTTTAAATTAGGTAGAAACTTAAAATTTATATGTATTATAACTATCAGCATATTTCCAAGGGATATTAAAAAAATCGTGAAAATTGATTCATATCTGTATTCATTATTTTTATAATTATTTGCTGATAAGTTTGAAATTAATTGAATCAGTTAATAAATATAATAAATTAATAGGACTTTCTCTCTCTTTGAATCAGTTATAAAATATGACGTCATCAGCAATGTTGGATCTATAAATCAGCAAGATTCATCAATTTTGAAACGCTCGCTCGCACATTCTGACTTATTCGCATTCAGATTTGTTCCATTCGTTTTTGACAAGTCTAAATGTCTTTGTGTAAGTTTATTTGTGGATTGCCGTCTGTCACTTTGGCAATACTTTTACACTTCGACAAACTTTTTTTATCATGTTTAATTAACAAACACCATTTCCAGAACTCCATATCTTTTCCATTCATTTAATATTAACTTTTTTTCTTTTTAGCACTGCTTTTTTTATTATTATTTAATTTTAATAAGATTAGATCTAACGTTAATAATTTTTTAATCCATTTGCTGCCATTCAGTTGATAAATTAACATCGGACGTTCGAACGAACCATTTTTATTCAATTTGCAAGATAATTAAATTATTCATGTAAAATTATAAAAAATAAAATAAAATAAAATAAATCATTGAAATTAGAGCGGGCGCTGGAGGTAGTTGAGTATGCAAAATTTGAGGACCGAATTCTGACAATGGATTTGGGCTAAGAATAGCTCCCAGAATAAGGATCCGGATCTTGCCGGGCCAATTTTTGGTCCAATTTTTTTTTACCCCCACCCCATAGGAAATCAATGGAGTGCATGCTAAGATGATGTGAAGATTTGCAATTATGGTCAAATTCGAGTACTTAAAACCTCAAACAATGAAAAAACTGTCTTGTCAGCAACTGAGGGGATCCTCTATAGTCCCCTGAGAAGTACTATCTTGCCACCAGTTGTGGTGGTCCCCTCTAACCCCTTCACCTCTTTTCTCTCTCTTTGTTATAAATTTAAATATACGGCTTTAACATCATGCCAAATTGTGGGGACCGGCAATTATGCTCATAATCCACTAGCTGGTATCCCAATCAATGAAAAATACTATCTTGCCGCCAACTGCGGTGGTCCCCTTTAACCCCTTCACCTCTTTTCTCTCCCTTTATTATACATTTAGATGTACTGTCTTAAAACCATGCCAAATTGTGGGGACCGGCAATTATGCTCATAATCCATTACCTCGTGCTCCAATCAATGAAAAATACTATCTTGCCGCCAGTTGTGGTGGTCCCCTCTAACCCCTTCACCTCTTTTCTCTCCCTTTATTATACATTTAGATGTACTGTCTTAAAACCATGCCAAATTGTGGGGACCGGCAATTATGCTCATAATCTACTACCTGGTGTATTTATAATAAAGGGAGATAAAAGAGGTGAAGAGGTTAGAGGGGACCACCACAACTGGTGGCAAGATAGTATTTTTCATTGATTGGAGCACCAGGTAGTGGATTATGAGCATAATTGCCGGTCCCTACAATTTGGCATGATGTTAAGGCCGTATATTTAAATTTATAACAGAGAGAGATAAAAGACGTGAAGGGGTTAAAGGGGACCACCGCAGTTGGCGGCAAGATAGTATTTTTCATTGATTGGGATACCAGCTAGTGGATTATGAACATAATTGCCGGCCCCCACAATTTGGCATGGTGTTAAAGCCGTATATTTAAATTTATAACAGAGAGTGTTAAAAAGAGGTGAAGGGGTTAGAGGGGACCACCGCAGTTGGCGGCAAGATAGTATTTTTCATTGATTGGGATACCAGCTAGTGGATTATGAGCATAATTGCCGGTCCCCACAATTTGGCATGATGTTAAGGCCGTATATTTAAATTTATAACAAAGAGAGAGAAAAGAGGTAAAGGGGTTAGAGAGGACCACCGCAGCTGGCGGCAAGATAGTATTTTTCATTGATTGGGATACCAGCTAGTGGATTATGAACATAATTGCCGGTCCCCACAATTTGGCATGATGTTAAAGCCGTATATTTAAATTTATAACAAAGAGAGAGATAAAAGAGGTGAAGGGGTTAGAGGGGACCACCGCAGTTGGCGGCAAGATAGTATTTTTCATTGATTGGGATACCAGCTAGTGGATTATGAACATAATTGCCGGTCCCCACAATTTGGCATGATGTTAAGGCCGTATATTTAAATTTATAACAAAGAGAGAGAAAAGAGATGAAGGGGTTAGAGGGGACCACCACAACTGGTGGCAAGATAGTACTTCTCAGGGGACTATAGAGGATCCCCTCAGTTGCTGACAAGACAGTTTTTTCATTGTTTGAGGTTTTAAGTACTCGAATTTGACCATAATTGCAAATCTTCACATCATCTTAGCATGCACTCCATTGATTTCCTATGGGGTGGGGGTAAAAAAAAATTGGACCAAAAATTGGCCCGGCAAGATCCGGATCCTTATTCTGGGAGCTATTCTTAGCCCAAATCCATTGTCAGAATTCGGTCCTCAAATTTTGCATACTCAACTACCTCCAGCGCCTGGTCTAAATAAAAAATTCAGAATTTGATCATTTTAATAAGCATTAAAAAATTTAATAAGTTTAAATAAAATGTATTTTACTAATACTTTTTTAAGCCATATAGAAGAAATAGTGATATTATTTATTTATTTATTTAAAGCAAGTGGTCCACTTAAAAATATAAAGCATGACAGGGATGCAAGGGCGTACCCAGAATCAAATCTAGGGGGGGAGGGGGGCAGATCATGGCCGTCCAGATTGTGACATAGCTTTTTACTTTTTTTATTCGAATTAAAGGCATAAAAACTCTCGAGTCCTAAATCATTCCCCCGTCGCCACCTAATTTTGTTTCGTTTCATCACTTTATAAACATTTAATTTTTTAATAAATAAGAAATTATATATAATATTTAAGATATTATATATATCGCGTATATGAGCCGCGAAATTTATACAATTAAATATTTATCAATTCATATATCCGAAAAAATAAGGGTGTGCCGCCGGGAGGTCGAACCACCGGATCCTCCGATTGGTACTCAGAGTGCCCTAACCACTAGACCACAGCACGACATTCGGATATATGAAGTTCACTTATGAACTCACTTGGAAAGCAAATTTAGTCATCAGGAGAAGTGGACCCATGAACGGTGCCACAAATTTATCCCTCGACCAGGTGCAATCCAGATGGAATAATTGAGGAGACCTCAATTTTAATTAATTAATAAATAAGAGTCCTGGTCGAGGGATAAATTTGTGGCACCGTTCATGGGTCCATTTCTCCTGATGACTAAATTTGCTTTCCAAGTGAGTTCATAAGTGAACTTCATATATCCGAATGTCGTGCTGTGGTCTAGTGGTTAGGGCACTCTGAGTACCAATCGGAGGATCCGTGGTTCGACTCCCGGCGGCACACCCTTATTTTTTCGGATATATGAATTGATAAATATTTAATTTAATTTTTTTTCTTGCTTCTAGGGGGGAGGGGGGCAGCTGCCCCCTGCCCTCGCTGGGCACCACAAAAGAAAAAAGGAAGGAACAAACAAACCCCAATAATATGAAATGAATGAATTTTTTTTTTTTTATTTAAAAATATAAAGAGACAGAGGGGGGGGGGGGGGGGGGGGCCCCCCCCCCCCCCGCATCCGGGGGGGGGGGGGGGGGGGACAATTTTTTTTTTTTTAATTTATTTTTAAAAAAGAAATATTTTTTTTTGAGAAAAAAAAATTTTTTTATTTAAAAAAAATAAAAAGAGTAGGAAAATAATTTTTTTTCCAAAAATTTTTGAAAAAAACCCCCCCCAATTTTTTAAAAATTTAATTTTATTAAAAATTTTGATTTTATTTAAAATTTTTAAAGTTTTATAGTAGATTTGTTTTTGTTTTTACTATTTAAACATATTAAATGATTTTAATTTTCTAAAAAAAATTTTTTGCCCCCCCCCCCTGATTCAAATTCGTTCCGGCGCCCCTGTTTCTATATACATTTTTATTATTACTATTACATATAGATAGATAAGAAACAGTAAAAAAAAAAAAAAAATATTAATCATTTTATTAAATATTCTAAATGACTTTCTGTCCTCTGATTCAAATATTGATTTTATTCTCAGCCAGTTAAACTCTACCATAATATAATATATTACCAAAACCGAAATCCCAAGCGATTATTTTAATCTATTTTTTTATTACAACATTAAATCCCAGATGATGGACAGTTATGAGGATGTGATAATATTTCAATATCATCCATTCGAAATAATTTAAACATATTAAATGAAATTTATACTATCTATTTCAAATAATATTTAAACTAATATATATTTCTATTATTCTTTTTCAAAATGTCTCCATTTTATTTTATTTTTGTTTTATGAAAATTAATATCTATACTAATAAAATTTATTATTAAATAAATATTACTGTATGTTGGGAAACAAAATAAAAAAAAATTTGATCAATGTTGTAAATAGATCAATAAACATGATATTAATAATTATTATAGCCTGTAATAATAACTGTTATTTAATATTCATCACCTATAAAAAAAAGTATTTAAAAATTTATTTTTTATCATCATAAAATTTAATATTAAAAATTAATATAAAAAAATTTATTTATTTTTCGATTTTATTTTAGCTATTATAATAAATAAAACCTTTAAAAAATAAATAAATAAATTATTTTCATTACTGTATTTTTTAACCCCCACCCCTTTTAGCAAGTTCTCTCTCTTTTGTTTCCACACGTGGTATTCACAGACATACTATAATCAGGTTTTGTCCACTCTATCTATTTTTGTTGTTGTTGTTGTTGTTTAGTTGTTGTTCCCTTTTAATCGCCATCCGGGGTGGCGGACAGAGAGATATTCCAACCCCTCTAAAACCAACGGGTGGGAATTAAAAGCATATTGTTCAAGTTTTTGTCACAAAAGCCTAATTTCCAAATCATTTACACATTAAGAAGTTCCACTTGACTTGTTCTAATTAGAATGAAAGAATTAAACAAAAAAAAATCTGGTGTGACTCACCGCACGTCACACAACTTGCGCTTATTTTCTGCAATCGTGTGCACGATCATTCTTTTGCAACTCCACCAATTCATAAATGTCAGTTCGATTAGATAAGAATCGAATTATTTTAAGCGTTAATTGAGATTTTTTATTTTTTAAATTAGCTTAAATTAAGATTATCATCAATCAATGTACGCTTAATTAAATAAGTTTCTAAATTAACGTTTTTTTTTTTTTTTCTTATTCATATTTATTCATCCGTGAACAAATTTATAATTTTTATTATTAATATAAATAAAATATATTAATAATAAATAAATAATTTGGTAGAAAAAAATGAGCAATGCAGCTAGTTTTATTTTTATTTTTTAGTATTAAAATAAATAAAATTTTAGTATTCAAAATTGGTGCCCTTGAAAGAGTAATTTAAATAAAATCATTTAAAATAGAGTCTAGCACATAGGCGCCGGAGCTGGGGAGGGGGGGGCAAGGGTACATTGCCCCCCCCTGGCATCCTATGGGGGGGGGGGGGCAATATGTCTTCTTTTATTTTATTTATTTTTAAAAATGATATATTTTTACTTTTGAAAAATAAAATCTTCTAAATTAAAAGAGTAAAATTTTTGATAAAATACTAGCAAATTTTTTATACCCCCAAAATTTTAATTTTATTAAAATTGTGATTTTATTTAAAATTTTTAAAATTTGTTTTTGTTTTATATTATTTGAACATATTAAATTATTTTAATTTTCTAATAAAAATTTTTTTGCCCCCCCCCCCTGATTCAAATTCGTTCCTGCGCCCCTGGCCTAGCACACAGGAGTAGGACGAAACTAAGGCAATAATAATAATTAATACAAACCACAAAAGCTTTAATAAACATTTGTTTAAGGCATGAAGATGGTGCCATATGTGAACGAAACGTCTGTTTTAATAATAAAAATGAAATAAAACTAGCTGCATTGCTCATTTTTTTTCTACCAAATTTAGGCCTAAATACGAACATTACCTCCTTCAAAAAAATATTTAATTAAACAACATTCGATTATATGACTCAACGCAATCAAATATACAAAACTTCGATCTTTTTTCAATTTTCTTTCCTATCTATTTTCTAATTATAAAAAAAAAAAAAAAAAAAACCAAGTGATCCTTCTCTATTAAGGTAAGAGATGAGCTTAAATTAAATTAAACCTAATAGCTATACCAAGAAAGGGGAAAAAAATAAGATTAATTGTTGATTGGGGGATATTTTCCCACTCAAAAAGAAAATAACAAATGCCCTTAAAGAAGTTGGTATTCAACTATAATATCATTAATTAACCCTTAATTGCATTTAGTGAAAAGTTGTGGATAGATAAAACTTGACAAATGGACTTTGCCTGCCCCAAACGCCAGCACACTTGCCTTGGCCTTTAGGCCCAAAATCAAATGTTTACCAAAGGGGCCGGAGCCAACTTTAATATCCACAAATTTATGACGGCATCAATTCTAAAGGGTTTTGTTTTTTTGTTTTTGCCTCTTCACGATAAAATGACACGAGTCCAAATGAAAAGAAAATAAAATTTTTCTCCAACTTAAAAGATTTATTTTTCTGGTTTATTTAACGATTGTAATAATTTGGTGCTCTTTGATTGATAATAATCTAATGCCCAGTTGCACCAACTAGTCTCAGATCTTGACTTGGTCAAGTCCGTCTTGAACTCAAGTCTCAGCTTGAGATTTAAAACGTTGCACCAATGAATCTTCAAATGATCTTACCCAAGCTGCCTTTAAGAAAAAACAACATCTGGCAACCTCGCATTTTTGTTACAAATTAGCCACTAGGCGGCACTGCAGGACAACAAAAAACATATTTGCTAACCAAAATCTGACCAAAATAAAAATAAATAAATAAATAATCAGCTTAATCTGTTTTATCAAATTCTGTCAACAAAAAAATATTAACAAATTTTAATAAGTGAAGTATTTCTAGGTCCTCCCTCATTGGGGAATAAAAAAAGAGAAAAATTTTCATAATATATTTTTCTAGACAAACTATTGAATGAAATGGTACAAAAAAACACAAACAAATTGTAAGTTAATCTACAGTATTTTTTTTTAAATTTAAAATAAATAAATTTACTTACTTTTTGTTTGACGTTTTTCTGCCACTTCAATTCAATCAACTTTTAAATCTATTATTTTTAATATCTATTTAAAATATTTAATATAATATATTATATTTTTAATAATGGGTTTATTTAATTAATAAACAAATTAATAATTTAATTTAGGCTAATATTTTAATTTAATTTAATATATTAATAAATTTAACAGTAAAAATATATTTAATATATTTATTTAAAATCATATTGAATTTTGACAGATATATTTTGAAAATACGAGGTTATGTTCAAAACCTTCTCTGTCAATTATAACATTATGCAAACATCAAAATCTTCACCTCCGATCAGCTCCATCCACACCAATATTCACGTTTTCTATTAATATCTTGAAGTAAAAACCAATTTATAGCGATTAAAAACAGTTTAAACTTTTACACACCGTCTATGCTTCAACAAATTTTATTTCGAATTTTTTATATATAATATAAATATACCTGGTAAATTTTTTAAAAATTCTTGACAGGCAGTATGAAAATATAATTTTTTTTTTTAAATAATAACAATAAGATTGATTAATTAAAAAAAAAAATAATATATTCTAAGGGATTATATAGATAGTTGAATAGATAAAATGTCACAATTCTCCTTTTAGGTTACGAATTCAGGCTGAGAGGGACTTAAGTCGCCAAATTTGACTACTTGAGATGTAAGCTCAAAATCAGGACTTAAGTTCGTATTAAATGTTGGTGCAACACTCTAAGTTCAAATGTAAGATGTAAGACGATCTTGAGACTTGAGATATGTTGGTGCAACTGGGCATAAATCCCTGAAATTTGTCTCAAGAAATTTAAGAAATTTGTTGATATTACAAAAAAAATATTGTGCTCTAGGACTTGGCCTAGTTGGTAGCGCGCCTACGTTGTATACCAAGGTCGACCCCGACGGAGTTCTGATCCCAGGCAGTCCGATGATTTTATTTAAACCATTTGGATATCAAATGCCTTAAATAAGAATGCCTGGATATATGTATATTTTCATAATAACAGTTATCGTTTAAAGTCTTATATGGCCTAAGCAAGGGCGGATCCAGAGGTGTTTCTCGGGGGGGGGGGGGTAATCTGGTGTGACTCGTCGCACAGCACACTATTTTTTTTTAATTTCGGTAATTTAAAAGCGCATTCTGTATTTGTTTGCCAGAATATAAATACACATCAAATTTTTAAGTATTAATTTTAAAAATTTTACCTTAAAAATAAATTTTTTCGCGAAAAAAAGGTATTTTTTTCGAATCTCGGGGGGGTAATTACCCCCTTTACCCCCCCCTTGTATCCGCCCTTGGGCCTAAGTTGCCGAAAAGACTGTGTGTATGTGAGTGTGAATGAGAAATATTTCATATATAGGGTACGAGAAAGTAAAAAGTGTGAGTGTTAAAAAAAAAAATATTGTGAAAAAGTAAATCAAGCTGCTTTCAAAATTGAAATTAAAATTCATTGCAATTAATTGGGTAGCTTTGATACAGGACCAAGGGAGTTGGCAGCCAATAGGTGGGCATCTATATTAAATAAAAACTCTCAAGTGTTGAGACGTTTCGGCTTTGATGCCATCATCAGTCAATTAGAACTGGAAAGTCATACATTTAATTAATATTAAAGTTGTTAATCACAAATACAAATAAAATATTTTATATATGGGTGGTACACACCTGCGCTCTGCTCCGCTCGCGAGCAGTTCGCGACTCGAAGTTCGTTGCTCGTTGAAATTATTTATTTTGACGAACCTGCCAACGATCCAAAGAGATGGATCGCGGCGAGCAGCTCGCGAGCATCTCAAAACAACAACAACAAGCAGCTCGCGAGCAGAGCGCAGGTGTGTACGCACCCTAAGATATACAAAAAAATCTGGTGTGACTGGCGCAGCAGCACACAACTTTCTCTTACCTTCTGTAATCGAAAGTTGTGTTCTGTGCTTGTCACACCAGATTTTTTTGTGTCGACATATATTTAGTTCCCGACAGTACGGAACATTTGAATTCAGATGTAAAATTTATAAGTATGGGAAAATATTTATATTTTGTTACCATGGCAACCATTTCTCCTATCTTTCCTATGAAATACAAGAGTAAAGTGGTCTTCAGAAGATTTCAATTGCAAAATGAGAATATTCATTTTAAAGAGCATCTAAAAAATAATTGAATTTTGAATTTAAAAAAAAAATCGTTGGAGCAAATTTTGAGAAAATCGAAAAAACTGAAAAGTACATCAGTAAAGTACTAGTAATCTTTGGCCGATTTTGATTAAAAGCTTATTTTTCCGGTCCCGGGGGTGTTTAACTTAAATATAAAATTTCCAGCCTCATAGCTCAATTCCTTCATGCTTAAAATTGAACACACCCACCCACCCACCCACCCAACCACACACATACACACACACAGACAGACCATGTCGCGAAAACCACTTTTTTGAATTCAGGGGACCTCAAAACATGAAGATCCATCAAAATCTCGACATCGAATTTTTGACATGAATCCAATACTTTCTCTCTCTATATTTATTACATACATACATAGGTAAGAGAAAGTAAAAATTCTTGCAGTATAAGTGTATAGAGTTGTTATATTAAATATTTTTTTTTATATACATTATGAGGTATATATATAATTTCTATTTGTATGCTTCCAGTCATTCAATACGTGTGTATTCGCTTGAGTAACAGCTTGCTTTGATAAAATGTTTATTTTTTTTTTTTTTTTTTATAAAAAAACATTCACACTTTTCTCATTCACACTCACACTCACACACACATTCACACTGTCTTTTCGGCAACTGAGGCCATATAAGACTTTTTACGATATCCGTTATTAATAAATAGAGGTAAAGGTGGTATTATGAGCCCCTAGTTTCTTTTTTGTTATAATAAATTTTTTAAAATAATTTTTGCTAAATTATTTGTATTGAACTTCAACTATAACAATTGATGAATATATTTAAAAAGTATGCAGTCGATTAAATACACAGAAAGTGAAATAATAACAAAAAATCAAAAAAGTTCGTTTTGTTGAAAAAATTTTCTGTGCTGGTATTATGAGCCCCTAGAGTAAATACTTGAAAAAGAGGTTAGTAATACAAATGTCCTTTATGAAAATTGTATTTTGTTAATTACAAAACTATATTAGTGTAAATAAGTTGGAAAACAGAAAATATTTTATGATCTGCAAAAGTCACAAATATAAACATCTTTTTCAGTCCCAGCACAGTCATTGTGCGCCCACATTTCACACATCAGGCACTGTATCCACAGTTCTCCTTGATGATTGGCAGAGTAAAGTCCTACATAAAACTTACAGGGAGTATGCTCATCTCCGGGATTATCAACTCCCACTGACATTTCCAAAACGGACTCTCCGGTATTGACGGACCATCAAAAATTGGGGCTCATATACCAGGCACAGAAGGGGCTCACATTACCGACATAGCCATATTGAATTTCCTCAAAGCATATTTTATCTTTGTTACTGTCTAAATTAATTATCACCTACATTAAATCAAGCTTAAAACCTACTCTATTAGATTGCGTAGCCTATTAAAGTAAATGTAATCGAATAATAACATAATTAAGGGCTAAATAGGTACCTTTCAAAGTTTTTTAGTAGAAGAAAACACAAACACCTGATTTATCCACCATCTATCATTAACAACTGAACCAAAGCTCTTTAGAGGCCTAAAAAAGAACGGAACACAGTGTTTCCATTAATCCCCATTAGATTGTGTGAACTCTATGACGAGATATAGTGGGGGCTCATAATACCTACAGGGCTCATATTACCACCTTTACCTCTATACATATATGGGGTCCAGGCATTCTTATTTAAGCCATTTTGGTATCCAATTGGCTTAAATAAAATCATCGGACTGCCTGGGGTCCCGAACCCGCGACGTTTGGTATATGAGGTTAGCACGCTAACCTCTACGCCATGCCCCCGAGGGCGAAATGTTTATTAATTTACAAATATATATTATTCCTGAGATGGTCTATAATATCAATGACCTCTATTATTAGGTCACTGGCTGAGGAGAGAAGCCGATAATAAATATTTATTTATTTAATTTAACATATTTGAGAAGGCAATAGACAAGCAAATCCCATAATACGGTCAAAAGGTTAAAAAGAAATAAAAAAAAAAAAAATTACACTTTAATGAAAAGCCATGAACAGGGTAGCTTTGAATTGAATTTCAAAAATTTAAGCACCCCCCCCCCCCCTCCGTGTCCTAGGTGTTGTCAATATTGATAATCTTTAAAAATTAAAAGCCTAAGATGCCGAAAAACGAATTTACGCAGAACATAAAATATTGATAAAGTCCCTCTCCTAGTAAAATCTACTTATTAGAATTTGTTTAGTTTTTAATTAATGATCAAAAAATTAATTCCTATAGAAACTTGGAGCGTTTTTTTTTTTTTCAATCCCAGGGGTCAGAAGCAACACTTTTCTGAATGTATAATAAAGGAAATGTGAGTATTCAAATCCAAACGATTTATCGTATTATATTCTCATTATAGAAAATATTTGAATATAGAGCTCTCTGAATTCGTAATGCGTTTCATCTGCTATCAAATGCCAATGGAACAGAACAGTAGGATATTTTTTTTCCAATAGGAAAAAAACACTGTTAAATAAATTTTATTGAAATTCTTTAATATGTTTCAATAATTAAAAAACTAAAAGCCATATATTGTAAAAAAACAAACAAAGAATGAAAAAATCTGGTGTGACTGATCACAGCTCACAACTTTCGATTACCGAATGGTTGTCACACCAGATTTTTTTGTGTCGGTACATATTTAGTTTCCGTCAGTACGGTACATTTGAATTCAAGATGTAAAATTTATAAACATGAGAAAATATTTATATTATGTTAATATTGCAACTATTTTGAAAGAACTTTCCTATGAAGTACAGGAGTAAAGTGGTCTTCATAAGATTTCAAGGACAAAATAAGAATATAAAATTTAAAGCGCATTTAAAAAATAATTGATTTTTGAATTTTAATCAAAATCGGTTGAGCAAATGTTGAGAAAATCGAAAAAAATTGAAAAAGTATATCAGTAAAGTACTAGTACTTTTTGACCGATTTTGATTAAAAGCTTATTTTAACGCTTCAAGTGGGTACATAACTTACATATAAAATTTCAACCTCCTAGCTCAATTCCTTCATGCTTAAAATTGAACACAGACAGACAGCGCCACACTTTCTCTCTTTATATGTTCATATATAGGTAAGAGAAAGTAAAAATAGTGTTTCAGGCGCATGAATTAAAGGGCCGATCCGGCGCAGTGTGCCTCTAGCTTTAACACCCCAACTCCCTCACCCCGAATGCTCTATATACTGTACTGTTTGAAATCTATGCACACATAGAGGTTTGTTTATATTAATTTTATTTATTCGGAAGAGAATAGAAAAGTTAAAAAAAAAAATTATTTTTTATTTCACAATGGTCGAATGTATTATTTTTAAAATGGAAATATTTGATTTTTTTTTTTTTTGATAAGAGCAAATATCCTTTTCGAAAAGACCCATGGGCATTTATCGACATTACATACAATTGGAATCTCCTCCTCCCTTCTCCCCAAACGCCACGCCCAAACACCCTATTGACAATCGATAATCTATCATCCGAGCGCTCCTTGGTGATGGAAGGGAATGGAGATACCATCCACGATTTATT
Source organism: Euborellia annulipes (assembly GCA_023213315.1). Taxonomy (NCBI): domain Eukaryota; kingdom Metazoa; phylum Arthropoda; class Insecta; order Dermaptera; family Anisolabididae; genus Euborellia; species Euborellia annulipes. The sequence goes on along the minus strand of JAKCPI010026288.1, from coordinate 10,311 downwards.
CTAAATAAATATATGATTTGGAAAAGAAAAAATTGAGACAAATTTAAGATTTTAAATTAGAATAACAGAAAAAAATTTGAAATACACGTATAAAAAAAAAATTTCAAAAGAAAAAAAACATTTGGAAATTAGTACTTAAGTGTATCCACCATAATTATTAGAATTTCATAAATAAACCTGATATCTGCCGCCCGGGGCTCATGCACCCACTGCCCCCTCCCCCCTAGATTCGGGCCTGGCAGAAAGACCTTAAATAAAATTAAACTGAAATACTAATAGTGAGCTTGTCTTGATTTTACTTTTTTAACGTTAATATAGATTTATTATATGTAATATATAAATATAAGGGGAAAGTATTATGAAAAATATAACTCCCCCATTTTTTACTTTCTCGTACCCTATATATGAAATATATAGAGAGAGAAAGTATTGCAATCATGTCAAAAATTCGATGTCGAGATTTTGATGGATATACATGTTTTGAGGTCCCCTGAGTCCAAAAAAGTGGGTCCCGCAAATTGGTCTGTGTGTGTGTGTGTGTGTGTGTGTGTGTGTGTGTGTGTGTGTTGTGTGTCTGTGTGTGTAACGATTTTTTTTTAGTATGAAGGAATTGAGCTACCGGATTGAAATTTTATATTTAACTTAGGTACCTTTGAAGAATCTCAAAATAAGCTTTTGAACAAAATCGGTCAAAAAGTACTAGTACTTTACTGATGTACTTTTTCAGTTTTTTTCGATTTTCTCAAAATTCCCTCCAAGGATTTTTTTTAAAATTCATAAATGAACTATTTTTTAGATGCTCTTTAAAATGTATATTCTCATTTTGCCGTTGAAATCTTCTGAAGACCACTTTACTCTTGTTCTTCATAGGAAAGATAGAAATGGTTGCCATGGTAACGGAATTTAAATCTTTTTCTTTTTATTAGATTAAAAATCAATTATTATTTAAATTCCCATTTATTTTTATTTTATTTGTGTCTTTAATTGTTCCGAGAAATCACATCACTCTCTCTCTCTCTCTCACTTGCAAACATTATCGCCTGTCTCTCCGCCTTCTCTCATAGGCCTAATGTTAATTTCCTATAGGGATTTGTATGTTAATTTCGATTCAAAAGGGGGTCCCCTTTGGAACTTTTTACGCATTTAAAATTTTTTTTTTCCAATTCTTATGAAATTTTGTATTTATTTACGATTCTATATTGTGTATAAAATGTCCAAATATGAGATTAAAATTTTGTAAAATAACCATAGTTTATTTCAAGCAGTCAACATTTAAAATGCAAGTTTGAAACTAAGGTGCTATCGGAAACTAAATATATCTCGACACAAAAAATCTGGTGTGACCAGCACGGTGCACAACTTTCTCTTACCGAAGGGTAAGAGAAAGTTGTGTGCTGTGCGCCAGTCACACCAGATTTTTTTTATATCTTTCTTTACGTTTCAGGTCATAAAGACAAAAAAAAATTAATAGTTAAATAATTTTTTTTGAAATATTAATATACAACAAATACCTTGATTAGGACTTGACTAGTCATAGATATATTAACATGACTATGTTTTTTTGTTGCTGGGCCAAAAGACCCATGGCCTACAGGAATCGAACCCAGGATCTCCAGCCTTTCCGGCTATGGCTATTCAAGTCTGAATCGAGGTATTTATTGAATATTAATATCTTATTTAAATATATAGATATCGAAAATTATTTATCTATGATTAACCTCTCCCCTATTTTATAAAATAATACAAACAAAAATTTTTATTGCTTAAAATATAAATTTATATAAAAATATTTTTTTATTTATAAAACTTTGGAAGTGGACATTTTTGACCATGAAGGAAATTAGCTAGGAGGTGGAAATTTTATATTTAAGTTAGGCACCCCCCCCCCCCCCCCGAGATCAATTTATATATTAGCTACATATTACAATTCATAACTTTATTTTCCATCAATAAATGGTCCTCCACTATTTTTTGCTAACTATTAAAACCTCGTAATAACAATTTCTATGCTAGTATGATTATTCCCAAACAATTTAATTCGGATCAAAAGAGATAAAATAAAACTTTACAATTTTCCATTTTAATAATTAATAATTTTTTATCCAGTTGTTAAACTCCATAGAAAAAAAAATTATTAATTGTAAATGACAAGCGATAATTGAAAAATATTTGATAAATGATATGAAACAAAAAGTAATATTTAATCTTTAATCAATGAAATTCCAATAAGTATAAAAATAAATAAAAGGTTTGAGTTTTTATTTGGAGGATTATCTATTCATCTATGTATTAATTTATATGTATGAAATACACATATAAATTATTTAAATATTTCAATTTAATCCTCTAAACTTTAAAAAATTAAAATTGCATAAAGCATTTTAATTAAAAAAAAAAAAAAAAAACATTGAACGTTTCGACACATTTCGTACATTCTTCATGATTGTCATTGTTCAACTACTTATAAATTATTATTATTTGATGTAGGCTTACTTCTAATTTTAAGTGAAACAATTGATGAAGAGAGAAGATAATAAACTAGGCCTAAAGTATTCTCTTCTCTCACTCGAAGACCTATCAAAATTTATCTTTAATAAAACTCGGAGCTATACAATCTGAGATTGGGGATCTGAGAAATAAGGATCAGCTAGAAATGAACTAGGGATGGAAAAGGAGCTCGAAAAGTCGATTTCCGATTTCGGAATCGACTTGATATTTTTCGATTCACGGAATCGATTAATAATTTCTGAAAGTTGACTTTTCGACTTTCAAGTCGACTTTTAAAAACTCCATAACTCGTGCTTAGGAGATACTCAGTAAATATTAAATATATTTATTTATTAATAATATAGCAGAAGTTATGGACACAGAGCGGTCATCAGCTTAGAGAAGGCACCTCCGTTATGTATAACGCCCCTAAGGCATTTGATATAAATAGACTAAGCCCACCTACTATATCCTCGCGGCACTGAAGATGATGTGTGTTCTACGCATCGAAATATCTGCCAAATAAAAGGACGTCAGGTGGAGCTATAAATTTGCTGGTTATTTCTCTCCAACCCCTTTAAAAATGTTTTTTTCTTTTTTTTTTTTTTTTGCTTTTTAAATACCTAAAATTGTCAATGCATTCTCGAAATTCTCCTAGCAAGTGTTATTTAAACGAATTAATAATTTGGCAAAAAGTGGGAAAACCAATACCACAGAATCCAACCGCAATATTCCATAATTTATTCAATATACGAAAATACTTGGAAATGAAATTCAGTTTAAAAATCTCTCTCTTTAAGTTATGTATTCTGTTTGTCCTATTGTAATTATTGCATTTTGCGGGAAAAAGAGAAGGCTCATTTTACCTTCTCAAAAATGAAGCCTAGCCTACAATATTCAAGATTAAAAAAAAGCTCATTAGGAAGACTACTACTTGCGGTTGACGTATTTAATCTAAAAATTGATATCGATCTACGATTTTAGAGTCCTTAAGACGGTAGAAAAATAAGAGACGCAGCCAAAGTTTTTTCCTTTATTTATTTAATCCACACAGCTAACGTTTCAGTCCCATGTTTGAACCATCTTCAGAGCTGGCGAAAAGTAAAATTATTTAATATACATGTATGTGAGGCTTCACTAAGTTATAAGTGAAAGAAATATTTGAATTTATAACTCGATATATTTCGGGCTATTAACCCATCTTCAGGAGTACATGTGACTGAGTGAATAAAAGAGACTAGATGTTATCAGGCAGTCTTAGATAGGAGTGGGGGGAGGAGTTGGGGAAGTTTGTGAATGTTTGCTTGAGACTAGGGTTGCCTAAGGAGGGGGTTGCTTCTTCTAGGAAGGACTTTAATTTTGGCGAAAAGTCATTATGAAAGTGGCACAGTGAATTTTATATATTGTTGAACCAAACTCTTATATAATAAATATATAGGCCTGCACAGTATGCAATGACCATTTATGTACATATAATGTGTATACATTCATGTACATGGTCACTGTGTAGGCCTATATATTAATATTTATAAGGGTTTGGTTTAACAATATATAAAATCCACAATGACACTTTAATAATGACTTCGCACAGGCTCTGAAGATAGTTCACACACGGAACCGAAACGTCAGCTGTGTGGATTAAATAAATAAAGAAAAAAATTAATTCATTGTAAGTGTTATGTACTTTACGAAGAACTACAACTTTTAGTGCCTAATCTACCAAACTCCATTTGAGACACCAATTAGATGTTTCAATACAAAATTACAAATGAATTGGAAGACATGTATCCTAATGTTTACATTGTTATTAGAATTATGTTGACTATGCCTGCCTATAAGTACAGCTATTCCGCAGAAAGAAGTTTTCTAACTGTAAGTTAAAAATTATTAAAATCTACTTAAGAAACAATATAAAGCAGGACCGACTGTCTGGTTTAGCGATACTCTCAATCGAAGCAGGTTAACTGCAAAAATTAATTATAAATCCTTACTAGAGGACTTCAGTAAAGCAAAAAGCCGAAGAAATTAAATCGTTCAAGTTACAAAATAAAACCTTTTTTCTAAATCTATATGCTTTTCACTATCATGAGTAGGTATGTCGTGTCAAAGCATGTTTGGTAAGAGAGATTTATTGGGTGGATCTTGGAAACGAAAAAAGTGGCCTCGCTGATGCGACTTCGCCCACGTCTATATTAGTCCACGCTACGCCATTTCGAGCGATATTAGGGTACGCTAAGGCAATTTCAAATTTTCTATGTTAACATTATTGGTTTGTAATTAATATCAAGAGAATTCTAGAGGATATACATCCAATAATGAATATATGCATTAGAATATTGTTATTATATCAGCTCTCGAATGAGGAGTTGATTGATACTCGGATCTAATTTCAGTTCTTAATGATCTCAAGTGACGCAATTCGATAAATTTCTGTTATTACCATTAATATTAATTAATGTCAGATAAGATTGGAGTTTCCCAGTAACCTAATCATACCAAGAACATTTTGGAGGTTTTCGCAACATGGTCTGTCTGTGTGTGTGTGTGTCTGTCTGTGAACAAAATATCTCAATAACGAAAAGAGTTAGAAGGTTGGAATTTTATATTTAAGTTAGATACCCTTCTGGCGCGTGATGTGACACGAAGCTTTTGAAAAAATTGGCCAACAAGTACTGAGTTTTTTTCGATTTTCTCAAAATTCGCTCAACGATTTTGATTAAATTCAAGAATCAATTATTTTTTAGATGCTCTTTAAAATGTATATTCTCATTTTGCCATTGAAATCTTTTGAAACACACTTTACTCTTGTACTTCATAGAGAAGATAGGAGAAATGGTTGCCATGGTAACAAAATATAAATATTTTCCCATACTTATAAATTTTATTATTACTTGTTGAATTCTAATATATCTCGACCCAAAAAAATCTGGTGTGATAAGCATAGAACACAACTTTCTCTTACCAAATGTAAGTTGTCTGCTGTGCGACCAGTCACACCAAATTTTTACAATAAATTTGCATATACAGGGTGCCGTAAAAATGATAACCTTGAAATTAACTTATGGCGTTCAGAAAAAAATTGAAAAAATATATCATAAGTAGTACCTAAGATATGATTTTTTTAAAAGAAGTCTAATTTTTTACCTTACTTTTATGAACACTACGATCAGAAATGAATGGATTCCATCGGTTTGTTGTTATTTTTATTATTATACACTAACTATGCTAATAGATAAACAGTGAATAGTATGATAGCTATTGCACTTTTTTATTAAAAAATTAGCAAATTAAAATAATTAAAATCAGTGTTAAAACGACCACCTGGCTATTTTATTGGAATTTGCTAATTTTTTAATAAAAAAGTGCAAAGCTACTCATACTATTCACTGTTTATCTATTAGCATAGTTGTGTATAATAATAAAATAACAACAAACGATGGAATCCATTCATTTCTGATCTAGTGTTCATAAAAGTAAAACAAAAAAAATTAGACCTTTCTTTTAAAAAAATCATATCTTAGGTACTATATGATATATTTTTTCAATTTTTTCGAACGGCCAAAGTTATCTAAGAATTCAGTTTCATCTTACCACACCCTTAAAATCCCAAAATATTTTTTATCATTTGGTAATAAAAAAGCTTTTTTTAAGTTATGCTGATCATAAATATATTTTATTTTATTTCCTAAAAGAGTTTTATTAGTTAGATAGTTAATTTTTGAAACTATCCCAGGACTGACGTACTTGTGTTGAAATTTTATAATACATTGTATTTAATTCCTCTTTGGAATCATATGCTTTTATATATATATAGAGAGAGAAGTAAAAGTTTAGTATTACTGTTGGTGCACTCATCTAATTTTGTGAAATAACTCCCGGTTCGTTCATCAAATTGAAAATTTGCAACAAAAGTTGGTTTGTATAGGTGAATTTGAAAATTTGATATGCGTTCGTTTAAATAATGAAAACTTTATGAAAAGACGTAAATGATATTAATGTAATGCATTCAATATTATTGATTCCAGTTGGAGAGTCTCAGAAAATAGAAATAATTATGGAAACGGGGTAGGGGGGGGGGGGAATAGAGAAAATATCTAGGAAAAAGAAATTTTGTATTCTGTTTAAAAATAAAGAGGGGATTTAAGGGGGTTCAGGAGAGAAGGAGCTAAAGCTGTTCGTCTATTAATACTAAAAGATAGCGTTGAGATCCTTTATGCCCATCAGTAAGGGCGGATCCAGAGGTGTTTCTCGGGGGGGGGGGGGAGGGGGTAATCTGGTGTGACTGGTCGCACAGCACACAATTTTTTTTTAATTTCGGTAATTTAAAGGCGGATTCTGTACTTGTTTGCCAGAATATAAATACAAATCTAATTTTTAAGTATTAATATTTAAAATTTTACATTAAAAATACATTTTTTTGCGAAAAAAAGTATTTTTTTTTAAATCTCGGGGGAGGGGGGGGGGTAATTATCCTTTTACCCCCTCCCTTGTAACAGCCCTTGCCCATCAATAAGCATTTTTACTTTCTCTTACTCTATATATGAAATATATGGAAACAAAGAAATTCGATGTCGAGACTTTGATGGATATACATGTTTTGATTGAAATTTTATATTTAAGTTAGCTACCCTCCCAGACACTCGAAATAAATTTTTAAACAAAATAAGCCAAAAAGTACTAGTACTTTACTGATGTACTTTTCAATTTTTTTTTCGATTTTCTCAAAATTTGCTCCAGCGATTTTGATTAAAATTCAAAAATCAATTATTTTTTAGATGCCCTTTAAAATGTATATTCTCATTTCACCCTTGAAATCTTTTTGAAGCACACTTTACTCTTGTACTTCATAGAAAAAAAAGGAGAAATGGTTGCCATGGTAACCAAAAAAAAATCTGGTGTCCCAAACACAGAACACAACTTTCTCTTACTGTTTGATCTGCAACCAGTAGCGTAGCCAGGATTTCTGCTTGGGGGGGGGGGGCCCAAAAGTTTTATGAACCCCCCCCCCCTTCTCCAAGAAACTTAAAGTGGAGAAATTTTTTTTAGATAATATAATAATTATAAATAAAAAACAAATAAAATAAAATTTTTTTTTCTTGAAATAAAAAATAATTTTAATACAAAAATCGTAAATATTAGAGATTTTTCAATTATTTATAAGTTTTTTTTTAGATTTTAGAATTCATGAGAGTTAATAAAATAATTATTTAAAAAAAAAAAAAAATCATTAGGGAAAACAATAGGTATTTTTTTTGTTTTGGAGAAGGCTTTGGGGGGGGGGCCGGCCCCCTGGGCCCCCTCCCTGAATACGCCACTGTCTACAACCATCACACCAGATTTTTAATCATCATAAAATTAAATCCCCATATAATTAAAAAAATGCACAGAGCTAATGCATGTCCAGCTTTATAAATGTACATTTTTGTTCGTCTGATGTCCAACACATTTTAACGAAAAATAAATAAATATCGCGAACCGCAAATAAAAAAAATAAAATTCTAGAGGAATTTCGCGCATGCATGAACGCAATATTTCGCATGTAACAAGAGGAAAAAGTCCGAAAAAAAGGACATGGAACGTGTTAGGAGGACAAAATTCCCGGAGATGGATGATTGATATCTGATACGATTATCACCCTTGGTTAGGGAGATCTTATTGCCGGCCCTTCACGTTTCGATGCGTGGGCTATCTCTCTCCCACACAGTCATATATATAGGGAGAGAGAAAGCACAGGGCTATCTATTGCCCTTAATTTATTGTTTAGTCAAATACGAAATTAGCACATGAAAATTTCACACTTGCAATTAATTCTACTTTATAAATATTCAAACACCTTAAGATTGCTTTATCTCTAATGTTACAAATTGTATCATAATTCATCCATAAACAAACCAGATAAGCGTCAACTTATTCATGTAAATCATAGAATCAATTAAAAAAAAGAAACATTTTAACAGAGTGATGGGGAGAATCCGAAAGGGGAATACAGAATGATTCAATTTACATGGATAAGTATTCTAAAAATATTACTATATAGGCGTTTAGCCCAGAAGAGATCAACTCCTTAACGGTTAGAGAAATTATCCCTATTTTTGTATAAGAAATCAGGCTAAGAGAAATGACCAAAGTTTTTTTAAAAATGAAGTAATCATACACTCAGAATCTCACGATAAGATCTCACTTACAAAAGAAGCAGATCTACCGTAGGGTTATCGTGTAATTAATTATTAAAAAAGTGAAATTTAACATCTAGCCTAAGGAAATGCAGACGAAACGCACACACATCGAATTATGTAGCCCCTCCTGATAAAGATAAAAAAAACAAAAAACTTACATTTTATCAATTAACTTCCGTAGAATACTTTAAAAATAAAATCAAAGTTGTCTGACGAAGTCTTTTAAAAATATTTTAACAAGAAAAATTCACGAAAATGTCACTCCGCCATATTTAAAAATAAGTATGTCACGTGACTCAGACCAATCCGGCAACGTCACATAAAATAAAACGCGTTTCACGTTTTCACTTACATTTTTTTCAATTGACGATATTTTTTCTCGTAAATCGTCCATTGTGTCTAAACTGATTTGCATTACTCATTACAATATTATAAATAAAATACAACTGACACTTTACAGCAAGATCAACATAAACAGCTGTTAAATGCGATGTTGCCAGATCTAATTATTATTCTTGGTAATTAAATTATTAACTTAATCCAATGATAGGTCACGACTAAATTATATTAATGAATTTATGCATTCAAATTTTTCATTTTATAAAAAAATAATTTAGATTCTATTATGTCATACGAGGTACTATCCGAACAAGCTTAAATTGAGAGAAAAAAAAATGCAGGGTGAATTTAATATTAGTAAAATAAATTAATAATTACCATTAGATTGATGGGAAGAGATAAATCTCTGAAACTTGGTCGGTGAATGCTGAATGGGGTCGGCCAGGCGTGCGTCAGAGGACAAGTCAAAACAAGTGACTTGGAGTGAAACCCGGCCCGATGACAGGTGGAGAGGAAACTCATCATCAACTCCACCACCTGTAATAAAAGATTTCGCAATCAATGAGACAGCAGTTAATTTCTAAAATATTTGATCATCTGATATCCCCATTTAGGTCCGTTGATTGGGACTCAATTCAATTAAAATAAATTTTTTCCCTGGGAAGGGATGCGAAATCTCGACCTCTAGTACCAAAAACTTGAGCTTTATCTCTGTGCCACAGGTCAAGAGCAAAAAATAATATTAAAAGATATTAAAGAAAGTATTGCCATCGTTTCAAAAATTAGATGGCAAGATTTTGATGGAAAACACGTTTTAAGGTCCCCTGAGTCCAAAATATGGGCCCTGCAAAATGGTCTATCTCCAGAACTAAATAAGCTAGTTTGAAATTTTATATTCAAGTTAGGGATTCCCTGGGACAAAGTTTTTAAACAAAATCGGCCAAAGAATACTACTAATAGTACACTTTACTTATGTACTTTTTCGATTTTTTTTTTTCATTTTGGCTAAATTCCTTAATGATTTTGATTAAAATTCATAAATTAATTATTTTTTAGATGCTCTTTAAAATGTTATATTCTCATACTCCTTCAAAAATATTTGAAGACTACTTTACTCTTGTACTCCAGAGAAAAAGGTTAACAAAATATGAATATTTTTTTCTCTTTACAAATTTTAAATCTTGATCATAAAACTAATTAGAGTCTCTAAATCAGTGATTTCCAAACTTTATGTTACCACGGCTCCCTTAAAAATTTAATCTTATGACGCCCCCTCCCCCATTTTATAAAATAATACAAAAACAAAAAT